>JANJGK010003060.1:15000-100067 GCA_039081455.1 Macrobrachium rosenbergii | reverse complement strand
TCTTAGTACTATGATACTGATCTTCCTTTCCATCAGAATTTAAATGCTTATTTTCAAATATGAAAATTTGAAAAGAACCCAGTCTTTGCCTCCTAACCGAAGGAAAGAAACTCAGTCTAATATGGGTTAATCCTATAATCGCCTGGCTCCTCCTGTGTGACCCCCACCTCCTCGTGATCTTGGCCTTTCTCTGCCCCCTTCTTCCTCCAGGTGTCCGTTTTCCGTGCGTTCTCTTGCGTTTTTCCTTCTTTTCCTTGCTACTGGGGAGTATACGATTTTTCTAGATATGCTGTCTTCAAAGCCGTTTCCGGTGTTCCCTGCCATTGTGTTGTTGGCGCAAGTTATGAAGGCGTTCTCTACAACCAGTCTGGCCGTTTTGTTGGTGTTCCTGTACAGAAAACTCATATTTTCCCAGTCTATTTTATGATCATTTTCCCAACAGTGTTTGGCAACTGCCGACGTCCGATTATAATGCCTAATGTTCTGCAGGTGGTGTTTGCTTCGCTCTTTACATGATTTGCCAGTTTCGCCACAGTACCCTTCTTCACAGTCTAGACACGCTGCCATATATAACCCCCCTCTAATCTCTACCCCTCTACCGACTTTTTGTTTCTAACTATTTTATTCCTAATGGTGTTTTTGTAGCTGCCTATCAATTTGAAATTATCTAGCTTTCTGTTGATGGGTGCAATAGAGTTGTTGTCCGGGGCTGTAATTATTTTCTTCCCTACCAAATGTTCCTTTTCTATCCTTTCCCTCTCCCCAAAATAGTTTTTCCTTGCCTTGATGTGTGCCCACTACCACCAATACTTAGGGTAGCCTAATCTCCTAAAACTCTCCCTCAGGTAATCCAGCTCTTCGTCTAAAAATTCGGGGCTGCAATTCCTATAAGCCCTGATGGCCAACCCTGTCACTACTCCTATTTTTATTTCTTTCCTATGACTGGAGAACCTATGTATGTATGAATTGGTATGTGTCTTCTTCCTATATACCTTGAATTTTAAATTTTCCCCTTCCCTCTTAACCAGCACATCCAAGAAAGAAATTTCTCCTTCCTTCTCTTCTTCTATTGCGAACTTGATGTGTTTATTTAGTTTATTTGTTTTCTGTGAACTTGTGCAGATCTTCCCTTTCTCCCTTAAAAAAAATCAAGATGTCATCCACGTACCTTACCCATTTTACGATATTTAGGTTCCTTTTATTTACTTTGCCCACCCCTTCCTTTTCAAACCATGGTGGTATTTTATCTCATTTGTTTAACAATTTCATAAACAATTAAAACATCTGAATTAAAAATACAAGAAATTATGTTCATGGTTTCTTTTTCTTATGTAAAGTTTATTTATCTACAAAAATTGTCTGATTTTATTCAGTGCACCTTGAAAATGAGTAACAATTACACAAAAGTACTCAGTACCTAGTTTTTCTTTTTGTATTCCTGTGGCGAACTACATTATATATATATATATATATATATATATATATATATATATATATATATATATATATATATATATATATATATATATATATATATATATATATATATATATATATATATATATATATATATATATATATATATATATATATATATATATATATATATATATATATATATATATATATATATATATATATATATATATATATATATATATATATATATATATATATGTATATATATATATATATATATATATATATATATATATATATATTATATATATATATATATATATATATATATATATATATATATATATATATATATATATTTATATATAGATATTACTACAAGGACCTCATTCAAACTGGATGGTATCTCATGGAGTATTTATTCAGAGAACGTTACAAGCTTTCTTGGACAAACAGTCCACATTATCAAGTATCCGTACAGTGAGCAGAAGCATAGTCTAGCTGTATTTATCTGTATGCTGGGTACTTTTAATCCTATAATCGCCTGGCTCCTCCTGTGTGACCCCCACCTCCTCGTGATCTTGGCCTTTCTCTGCCCCCTTCTTCCTCCAGGTGTCCGTTTTCCGTGCGTTCTCTTGCGTTTTTCCTTCTTTTCCTTGCTACTGGGGAGTATACGATTTTTCTAGATATGCTGTCTTCAAAGCCGTTTCCGGTGTTCCCTGCCATTGTGTTGTTGGCGCAAGTTATGAAGGCGTTCTCTACAACCAGTCTGGCCGTTTTGTTGGTGTTCCTGTACAGAAAACTCATATTTTCCCAGTCTATTTTATGATCATTTTCCCAACAGTGTTTGGCAACTGCCGACGTCCGATTATAATGCCTAATGTTCTGCAGGTGGTGTTTGCTTCGCTCTTTACATGATTTGCCAGTTTCGCCACAGTACCCTTCTTCACAGTCTAGACACGCTGCCATATATAACCCCCCTCTAATCTCTACCCCTCTACCGACTTTTTGTTTCTAACTATTTTATTCCTAATGGTGTTTTTGTAGCTGCCTATCAATTTGAAATTATCTAGCTTTCTGTTGATGGGTGCAATAGAGTTGTTGTCCGGGGCTGTAATTATTTTCTTCCCTACCAAATGTTCCTTTTCTATCCTTTCCCTCTCCCCAAAATAGTTTTTCCTTGCCTTGATGTGTGCCCACTACCACCAATACTTAGGGTAGCCTAATCTCCTAAAACTCTCCCTCAGGTAATCCAGCTCTTCGTCTAAAAATTCGGGGCTGCAATTCCTATAAGCCCTGATGGCCAACACTGTCACTACTCCTATTTTTATTTCTTTCCTATGACTGGAGAACCTATGTATGTATGAATTGGTATGTGTCTTCTTCCTATATACCTTGAATTTTAAATTTTCCCCTTCCCTCTTAACCAGCACATCCAAGAAAGAAATTTCTCCTTCCTTCTCTTCTTCTTTTGCGAACTTGATGTGTTTATTTAGTTTATTTGTTTTCTATGAACTTGTGCAGATCTTCCCTTTCTCCCTTATAAATAATCAAGATGCCATCCACGTACCTTACCCATTTTACGATATTTAGGTTCCTTTTATTTACTTTGCCCACCCCTTCCTTTTCAAACCATGGTGGTATTTTATCTCATTTGTTTAACAATTTCATAAACAATTAAAACATCTGAATTAAAAATACAAGAAATTATGTTCATGGTTTCTTTTTCTTATGTAAAGTTTATTTATCTACAAAAATTGTCTGATTTTATTCAGTGCACCTTGAAAATGAGTAACAATTACACAAAAGTACTCAGTACCTAGTTTTTCTTTTTGTATTCCTGTGGCGAACTACATTATATATATATATATATATATATATATATATATATATATATATATATATATATATATATATATATATATATATATATATATATATATATATATATGTACATATATATATATATATATATATATATATATATATATATATATATATATATATATATATATATATATTTATATATAGATATTACTACAAGGACCTCATTCAAACTGGATGGTATCTCATGGAGTATTTATTCAGAAAACGTTACAAGCTTTCTTGGACAAACAGTCCACATTATCAAGTATCCGTACAGTGAGCAGAAGCATAGTCTAGCTGTATTTATCTGTATGCTGGGTACTTTTAATCCTATAATCGCCTGGCTCCTCCTGTGTGACCCCCACCTCCTCGTGATCTTGGCCTTTCTCTGCCCCCTTCTTCCTCCAGGTGTCCGTTTTCCGTGCGTTCTCTTGCGTTTTTCCTTCTTTTCCTTGCTACTGGGGAGTATACGATTTTTCTAGATATGCTGTCTTCAAAGCCGTTTCCGGTGTTCCCTGCCATTGTGTTGTTGGCGCAAGTTATGAAGGCGTTCTCTACAACCAGTCTGGCCGTTTTGTTGGTGTTCCTGTACAGAAAACTCATATTTTCCCAGTCTATTTTATGATCATTTTCCCAACAGTGTTTGGCAACTGCCGACGTCCGATTATAATGCCTAATGTTCTGCAGGTGGTGTTTGCTTCGCTCTTTACATGATTTGCCAGTTTCGCCACAGTACCCTTCTTCACAGTCTAGACACGCTGCCATATATAACCCCCCTCTAATCTCTACCCCTCTACCGACTTTTTGTTTCTAACTATTTTATTCCTAATGGTGTTTTTGTAGCTGCCTATCAATTTGAAATTATCTAGCTTTCTGTTGATGGGTGCAATAGAGTTGTTGTCCGGGGCTGTAATTATTTTCTTCCCTACCAAATGTTCCTTTTCTATCCTTTCCCTCTCCCCAAAATAGTTTTTCCTTGCCTTGATGTGTGCCCACTACCACCAATACTTAGGGTAGCCTAATCTCCTAAAACTCTCCCTCAGGTAATCCAGCTCTTCGTCTAAAAATTCGGGGCTGCAATTCCTATAAGCCCTGATGGCCAACCCTGTCACTACTCCTATTTTTATTTCTTTCCTATGACTGGAGAACCTATGTATGTATGAATTGGTATGTGTCTTCTTCCTATATACCTTGAATTTTAAATTTTCCCCTTCCCTCTTAACCAGCACATCCAAGAAAGAAATTTCTCCTTCCTTCTCTTCTTCTATTGCGAACTTGATGTGTTTATTTAGTTTATTTGTTTTCTATGAACTTGTGCAGATCTTCCCTTTCTCCCTTATAAATAATCAAGATGTCATCCACGTACCTTACCCATTTTACGATATTTAGGTTCCTTTTATTTACTTTGCCCACCCCTTCCTTTTCAAACCATGGTGGTATTTTATCTCATTTGTTTAACAATTTCATAAACAATTAAAACATCTGAATTAAAAATACAAGAAATTATGTTCATGGTTTCTTTTTCTTATGTAAAGTTTATTTATCTACAAAAATTGTCTGATTTTATTCAGTGCAACTTGAAAATGAGTAACAATTACACAAAAGTACTCAGTACCTAGTTTTTCTTTTTGTATTCCTGTGGCGAACTACATTATATATATATATATATATATATATATATATATATATATATATATATATATATATATATATATATATATATATATATATATATATAGATATATATATGTATATATATATAAGGACACATATATGCATTTCATAGCTTCAATGCTTTAAGATGTGATGAAAGAATTTTTGGAGTGAGATGGTACTGACAGAGCCGTCAGTTGTAAAATCTTTGTATTCAGCAAATAGTTTGATTCCTCAGCAATGTTGCCGGTCAGGTGATCTTCCAAGCGTTATGTATATTCGTGAGTACGTGCGTTACTTTGATCTAGATTATGCCAAAATCTGCCCTAAAAGTGAGTTTGATCGTTCATTAACGTGATAGAACTGCAGTTGTCCAGTCATAGATTTGAAGTCGTTCCAGGCTTTGAAAATCGGCAGATAAGGTAGAGTCTCAAATCTCTGTTTTTATGGGAGAAAATTGAACTTGTGATTTTTACCATGACTTTCTGATCATTGTGAACTTTTGAACTGGTGTGGGAGATTTAATATGAATATTCATACCTCTTTTATATTATTATTTTGTTATGTTACGTTTGCCATATCTTGGCTATACATTTTACACTTTCCATTATTGTGTTTTGCATTTCATATATTTTTGGGAGTTTTCTATCATGTTTAATTCTTTCGACAGATGTCTGTGGACTTGGGAGTTTGAGAAAAAGGACATGCAAGTCATTTGCAACGTCAATCTCTTTATGTGGTAGACTGTTTTTTTGGACATGACTTTTAGTTATCGATTTGTGAGGATGTGTGATTCTGGAGATTTCCAGGCTATTAGTCATAATGAGACTTCTTTAATCAGAAGTGCTTTGCAGTTTAGAGTTTAGTTATCTGACTCGATAATTCATTTATTATGCATTTTAATCTTTGCTTTGTTTTATTCATTTCTTGTTGGGTTATTTGAATAATAAACCTATTTTTGTAGAAACAATTGTGTTTCTTTAAATAGTCCATTTAATTGCTTTGGTGAGAATGAGTGAGGTTAGGGTGGGTGAGCTTTGGTAAACGATGAGAGAGAGAGTCGATACACGGTGACAGAGAGAGAGAGAGAGAGAGAGAGAGAGAGAGAGAGAGAGGGGGGGGGGGGAAAGGATGCAAGTGTTATCATGGGTCGAATCTTTATATGCCTTTTTTCTGAAGTAAGATCGCTAGATCACGTTACGTACACTTTCAAAAAAAGTGTTGAATCTGTTCCTGTAACAGAATTTAAATGGTGGCAGCGGTGCCTCAAGATTTTAATGGCAGCGAGCGGTGTCCCATGTCTTTAATAGTGGCGAAAGAGGGAGATTACTAATAGACTAATTGATAACGTTGATACCCAAGGCGACTGGGCCGTGAGCGTCAAGAGTGGTTTCATAGTGGGTCGGATTATGTGGGTAATACGGGGAACCTTTTTTTTTTTCCATCTCTATTCGAGTACTGGGAGTGGGGAGTTGTGAAATAGATCTGGATGATCTCTAGAGCAATTTTGGGGGTTAACAAAATACCCAAATAAGTGTGAATAGTGGCGATTGTGAGTTAATTACGCAAAGTGATGATTTAACAAGAATCACGCTGGTTTTTTTTTTTTTTGCTTCGTCTTCGAGTGGGTGACGTCACAGGTTGCACATAGCTCTGTTTTCTGTTAGCAAGTCGAGAGATAGGTGCTCCGTTTTCTGTTCAAATTGGTAAGTACCCCATTGTCGTAAGTTGCGCAGAACTCCGTTTTCTATTCTTCTTTTAGAGGGGGTAACTTTTACCTTTCTCTAGTGTTCTTTTTGGTTTCTTTTTTATGTTGTTACGCTCAGGGCGTGTGATTACTCACAAAATGCCGGACGATGCAGCAAGCACATCCCAATCAGTTGTGGTGCATAAAGTGACGAGCGTTAGCGCGGGAATTAGTAATTTTAAAGGGTTAGTTGACGGGAAGCCAACCCAAAATATAGAAACTTTCATTGAGTCAGTGAACAATTATCTGAATTCCAAGAAAATTACGAATGGCGCTGAAGCTTTAACAGAGGCTAAATCATTTCTGGATTTAGATAAAGGAGATATTGGGAAACGGGCACGCAGTTTCGGGTTCAGAAGGTGTAAAACTTGGAATGAACTGCAGAAATTTCTACGAGCTACTTATGGCGGAGTTCAACGTGAATGTGCAGTTCGGAATTTGCGAGAGTTTCTCAAAATAAAGAAGGGCAATGATTCACTAGTCACATACAGTGCGAATTTATTTGATGCAGTAGTTGAGTTAAAGAAATCTATAACAGGTTCTCCATGGGTAACTGGAAACAATATCTCCTTAGATAATTTTGAAAGATTGTTACACTTTGCTTGCCTTTTAACGTCGGTCCCAGATGTAATTGTAGACAGTTTTGATAAGAGAATTGATCAGGATACAGACGAATCCTTTTTGTTTGCACAGATTAATAAAAATCTATCAAAATGCCCGACACTAGACAGTAGTTTTGTACAGGGAGGTGCAAAGATGTCGGCTGCGGTTTCCAAACCACAGAATAATGATAGTCGCTTGCATTCGGGAAATGATGCAACAGCGAAGACATGTGCACGAGTAGAATCGAAGAAAATTCCAGAGAGATCAGTCACAACGATACGTTGTTTTAATTGTGATAAACTAGGATATAGTAAAAGTAAATCAAATTGCAGAGTGAGATATTGTTCAGTTTGCAAATCTTCAGATCATGGATGGAGATTTTGCCCAGCCACAAAGAATAGAGATTATTCAGGGAAGTCATGGGGAGGTTTTTCTAGATATGACAGGAGAATTCCACATGATGCAAGTTCTAGATACACAAAGGAACAGCAGAATTTTCACAAGATAAGTTCGAAGACAGACACAGGATAATGACTAATCAGGTCTTAGAGTCACTAGAACCTAGGCCGATTGTACGTGGATTCTCTAATGGCAATGAAATTTTTATTTTCATTGATTCTGGTAGCTCAGTTAACTTAGTAAATGCTGAACTTTTTCACTCGAGGTTTCCAGAGTGCAAATTAGTCCCTTCTAGTGAGACAGTGTGTGATGTACAAGCGAGGAAACTGAATATTTTAGGTTCGTCATTTCTGACGCTTTGTATCGGTGGAAAGACAATAGTAGAATCATTTTTGGTCATAGAAGGATTAGCCTTAGGTGAAATGGTTTTGCTAGGACACCCTTCTTGTATGCGACATAACATCAACATTCTTACAGGAGTTCAGGGGATTACAATAGGTGAGTCAGGTTGTTTTGTTCCATATATACACAGGAAAAAAACTTGTGAGAAACCTAAGACTCAGTCTGAGACATGTGTAACACATTCATTAGAGAGTGAAGATATTCCGCAAAGATCTTTCAAAGGATTTTTGTTGGAAGATATTGAATTGCAACCGCGAGTTCCTACATTGGTTAAAGTGTCGCTGAAAGAGAAAAAGTTTCCTTCTCAAGTGTGCGTTGTTGAGGGAACCGAGAAATTCAAAGACGTTGTGAGTACGGTGTCAGTAAATTAAGTTTCAGTCGCAGGCGTGACTTCACTAGAATTGGTTAGCTATCAAGACTCAGTGAAAAAATATCACAAGGGTACTTATGTAATTGATTTTGAAGAGTTTAATGAAGAACATAAACTAGTGAGTTTTTGTGGAGACGGGAATATGTTTCCTAACGAGGAGCAACAGTTCCGAAGTCAGGTTCTACATGAACATTTGGCTAAAGTTGATTATCCTGAGTATTCAGATAAAGTAGAGAAAGTGTTGAAAGAATATCTAGATATCATTCCTTTGAAGGGAGATAAATTAGGAGTTACAGATGTTTTAGAACATTCAATCCGCCTAGAAAAGGGTACCAATCCCATATATATTCCAGCATATCGAATTCCTTTTAAGATCAGAGAAGAAGTAGAAAAAGAAGTTCAGAGGTGGGAGTCGGAAGGCATTATCAGACCGTCCAATTCTCCGTTTAATTTTCCTTTGCTTGCAGTTCCTAAGAAAGACGGTAGTATCAGAGTTTGTGTAGATTTTCGTAAATTGAATGAAAAAACATGCCCAGATAGATATCCTGTAGCTTGTTTGCCTGATTTGTTTGTTGAGATCGGTGGCAAGAATATATATTCATCTATAGATCTTATGAAAGGGTTTTTACAGGTTCCCCTTTGTGAGAGTAGCCGTAAATATACAGCATTTTCGGTACCAAAGGGACATTATGAGTTTAATAGGATGCCTTTTGGATTACAAGGGTCCCCAATAACATTTACTAGACTGGTTAACACAGTACTTCATGGCTTGTTAGGAAAGTCGGTGTTTGTGTACATGGATGACATTCTCATATGCACAGATACAATTGAAGAACATCTAAAGGTGTTAAAAGAAGTCCTCAAGCGGTTACGGTTCGCTGGATTAAAGGTCAAATTGGCCAAATGTGAGTTTCTGAAGAGAAAATTGTCTATTTAGGACATGTTATCTCTAAAGAGGGAGTTAGAGTGAATGATGAGAAAGTTAAAGCCATTGTGAATTTTCCAGTTCCCAAAACCAGGAAACAGATTCGTTCGTTCCTAGGTATGTCGGGTTTCTTTCGCCGTTTTGTGCGGAATTTTTCTACAATAGCGTCTCCATTGACAGATTTGTTACGAGAAGACGTTAAGTTTGTTTGGGGTGATAGTCAACAATTAGCTTTTGAGAAGCTTAAGAACGCTTTGGTGAACCCACCAGTTTTGAAGTTTCCAGATTTTAGTCAACCATTCACCTTAGTGACTGACGCGAGTCAGGAAGGTATAGGTGCGTGTTTGATGCAGAAATTTGAGGGGAAATTACACCCAATTGCTTTTTATAGCAGAAAGTTCAAAACGCGTGGTAGTAACGAAAGGCTGATGTCAGTTGTGGACAAGGAGGCTTTCGCAGTCGTCTCTAGCCTTGTTCATTTTAAGATGTTGTTGTTGGGAAATAAAGTTGAGATTTTTACAGATCATCAACCGTTGTTAGAGCTTTTTAATAAGCCAAATTTGTCGCCCAAGAGAGCACGTTGGTTCCTAACATTGAGAGATTTTGATGCAAACCTCAAATACATTGAAGGTAAGCATAATGTAGTTGCAGATGCATTGAGCAGATATTTTCCGGTCGAGGATGAGGAAATACACACCGAATCCTGTGTGGGAGAAGAGAGTAAATATTTGGTGTCTAATGTCTCTGATATTAGTAGTTCTGAGAGATCGCATGTAGAGGACATACACGTTTCTACAGTGCATACTTCGGGGAGAAATAGTGAGTCGGCAGTCTCGGGAGAGATTGTTATTCGTGATAGTGAGAGTAACGCAGTGTGTTATATTACGGGTGAAAATGTCACTTGGGACATAGGCTTGCTCGAACAAAAGTAAGATGAAGATAAATTGTTGTCAGATGCTAAGGCATTTCTTAGGGGAGTTTCACCGAAGAAAGGGTATAAGTTGCCTTTTTCTGGTCTAGAGTTGGAGAATAATTTATTGGTGAGGAAAGTTAAGTATAACTTGCGAAGTACTCGAAGCATGGGTGAGATTACACAAACCATCGTGCCAGAGAGTCTAGTACCACAAGTTCTAGACATTGTACATTTTAAATTTGGTTCGCCTCATTTAGGTGTGGACAAGACGTATGAAAACGTCAGGTCAAAGTTCTTTTGGAAAAATATGTTTTCCGCAGTAGAAGCCTTTGTGAAGAAGTGCGCTATTTGCAATGCGAATAAGCCAGCGACGACAGTGTCGTGTCGTTTGGGTTCATATCCCATACCACATAGGCCGTTTCAGAGAGTGCATATGGATATTCTGGTAACTTCTCAGAGTCCGCTTATGGTTATAGACATTTATTAGTAGTTGTTGATGAGTTGACTCGCTTTGTCGAGATTTTCCCACTGAAGTACAAATCAGCTGAGGAAGTTGCTATAGCGTTCTTTAAGGGGATAATTTGTCGATATGGTGTTCCTGAATGTCTGATCACAGACAATGGTAGGGAGTTTATTAATAAAACTTTAGACGGTCTTGCTAATTTGCTGGGAATAAAGAAAGTATCTATAATCCCGTATAGACCTGAAGCGAATGGGTTATGTGAGAGGGCGAATCGGAAAGTAATCGAAGCTTTGCGCATGACGGTGGGTGGTTCCGATACACATTGGGACAGATCTTTGGATGAAGTGCGATATAGTATCAATACTATGATGAATGACACAATTAAGATATCTCCAGCAGAAGCTTTGTATGGGTACAAGTTGAAAGGACCTTTTGATTTGTTACCAGAGCGAGTTCAAGGTGATGTTACGGTCACTTCGTTGATAAATACAGCGAGAGAAAGATTTGCACGTATCAGTAAAGAACTTGAAGTTAGTTCGCGTGCAATGGTAGAGAAAAGTAACGCGAAATCGAGGGGAGTAGCTTTTCGATGGGTGATAGAGTGTTTGTTAAAGTGAATGTTCGGAATGATCTGAATTATAAATTAAGTCCGAAGTTCCACGGACCTTTTGAGATTGTAGAGATCAAAAGAGGGAATAGATTTGTAGTTAAAGATGTAAATACTGGAGTGACGAAATTTACCCATATTTCGAAGTTGAAGAAAGTTGGGATGTAATGGAACATTTGTATATAGTCATGTAATGGAACGTTTGTATATAGTTAGAGGGATAAATGGGTTGATATTTGTATATATATGATATTTTTTTTATTTTTTTTTTTTGTCTCTTGTTCATTCTAGATTTTGAAGTTCTTAATCATTTGTTTTCGAATGATTTTAGGAGTTGAGACATGGGCTAATTTCATACGAGATTTGACCCGTGTGTTAGTGTGTCATTGAGTTATGATGAGTTTTGTCATCCGACGCAATATGTTTGTTGTTTAGGATGTTTTTTTTTTTTTTGGGGGGGGGGGAGGTACTTAGTATATCGGACCGAACAAGTCTGATTTTTTTTTTCGGGTTGGGAGATCGTGTTTGAGTACTGGGATTTTTTTTTTCAGTTTCTTTTTTTTTTTTTAAATGAAGGAAGCTGTATTGTGAGTAATTGTAGTTGTTAAGATCGTGGGAGTGATTGCTATTACGTCAATTGCTATTTTGTTGAGAGTTAGTCAGGTGTTGCGAAATATTTGCTAACCGGAGTAGAACTTTCATGTTTGGATAGGATTCTCGAGTATTTTTTTTTGTTGGATGGTTTTTTTTATGAGTGAGTTCCGTAGAGTTGTGTGCTTAATAGTGAGTTGGATGTGATTATTCTGAGATACACACTTGGAATTAGTTCACATTGAGAGTGTTTGACTTTTGCATTAGTAGTTTTGTTTGGTTCAGTAACATGAAACCTTTTTGTTATTAGACCTTTTTCGAGTGCTTTTGGGAGACTCAGTAGTGACATGGGATAGATTAGAGACCATGTTCATTTTGGGAGATCAATATCAAGGTTCGGGAGTTGATTATAAGACAAGTTGTACTTTAGTTAGAGAGAAGTATGTGTGTGACAGTAGTATTTTCCAGTTGCGAGTTGTGTCTGTGGGTGGTTGTGAGTTATCATTAGTTCATGGACAGACTCCGACAGAATGTGACTTTAGACAGTTCCTGCGAGATTACCACATGGAGTCCACCAGAACGCTTCCTGCCGTGTTTTGCAAGGAGTATGCAGTTACAATGATGTGCCAGAGCAACAAGTCGACGTCATTCGTCCTTCGAGGATCCAAACTGTTCGACTCATCCTGCATAATCCTGTCTACGGACTTTCTCGTACTTAGCCGTGCTGTATTCAACAGTTCCGAGAAGATAATTATGCGTCATACGCATAACGAGCATTTGGTAGTGGCGGTACCTACAACCAAGGTGCCAATGACGGTTCCAACGTTGGAAGACATCAACGATTCCGTGATGTTCCAGTATCAGGAATATATTATGCCAACAATTTTAATTGTCTTAATAGCTATTTTACTGATAATTCTTGTTGTGGGGATAGTAAAGCTTGTTCGTGTTTGTAAGGTTACATGTAAAGGCTCTAAGAACACAACCCCAGTAACTTTGGAAGTGCGTCATGAGAGCAGTCCTTAAAGCTGCAGTGCAGTAGACATTGCTAATTGAGCATAGCCCTATTCTGTTATGTTTTATACATATGCTTTTGTTTCAGTTTGCCGTTAAGGAGAGCGAGACGCTCTTATGGGGTGGCCGAGCTCTATTTAAAGGACACATATATGCATTTCATAGCTTCAATGCTTTAAGATGTGATGAAAGAATTTTTGGAGTGAGATGGTACTGACAGAGCCGTCAGTTGTAAAATCTTTGTATTCAGCAAATAGTTTGATTCCTCAGCAATGTTGCCGGTCAGGTGATCTTCCAAGCGTTATGTATATTCGTGAGTACGTGCGTTACTTTCATCTAGATTATGCCAAAATCTGCCCTAAAAGTGAGTTTGATCGTTCATTAACGTGATAGAACTGCAGTTGTCCAGTCATAGATTTGAAGTCGTTCCAGGCTTTGAAAATCGGCAGATAAGGTAGAGTCTCAAATCTCTGTTTTTATGGGAGAAAAATGAACTTATGATTTTTACCATGACTTTCTGATCATTGTGAACTTTTGAACTGGTGTGGGAGATTTAATATGAATATACATACCTCTTTTATATTATTATTTGTTATGTTACGTTTGCCATATCTTGGCTATACATTTTACACTTTCCATTATTGTGTTTTGCATTTCATATATTTTTGGGAGTTTTCTATCATGTTTAATTCTTTCGACAGATGTCTGTGGACTTGGGAGTTTGAGAAAAAGGACATGCAAGTCATTTGCAACGTCAATCTCTTTATGTGGTAGACTGTTTTTTTGGACATGACTTTTAGTTATCGATTTGTGAGGATGTGTGATTCTGGAGATTTCCAGGCTATTAGCCATAATGAGACTTCTTTAATCAGAAGTGCTTTGCAGTTTAGAGTTTAGTTATCTGACTCGATAATTCATTTATTATTCATTTTAATCTTTGCTTTGTTTTATTCATTTCTTGTTGGGTTATTTGAATAATAAACCTATTTTTGTAGAAACAATTGTGTTTCTTTAAATAGTCCATTTAATTGCTTTGGTGAGAATGAGTGAGGTTAGGGTGGGTGAGCTTTGGTAAACGATGAGAGAGAGAGTCGATACACGGTGACAGAGAGAGAGAGAGAGAGAGAGAGAGAGAGAGAGAGAGAGAGGGAAAAGGATGCAAGTGTTATCATGGGTCGAATCTTTATACGCCTTTTTTCTGAAGTAAGATCGCTAGATCACGTTACGTACACTTTCAAAAAAAGTGTTGAATCTGTTCCTGTAACATATATATATATATATATATATATATATATATATATATATATATATATATATATATATATATATATATATATATATATATATATATATATATATATATAAACAATAATATCATCTACCTCTCACAGGAATTAAATATACATCAGTTTTATTTACGAATCTGTCGACTGTACAATTATGAAATTACTTTTATACCTCTGTAGAGTCGTTAGAGATAAGCATATAAAAACCGAAAGTCCAAAGAATTCCACTCTCTCATTTCCAGGGGGACTCAGAGTGATATCGAATCAGCATTCCATCCTGTTCGGTTTCTCTTATTACAATTCCATTACACTGAAAATGTTCCATTTCAGGAATAGATAAGCTTTGGAAATCCAGTTCCCTTGGAATTCTCCACCACCCTTGGCTTCTTTAGTTGTGCAAAAGAAAATAAAAAATAATGTTAACTATGCCGTCATATTTGTCAGTTTTTCTTTTGACTTCAAGGGTTTAATGTGGAGGCAAGTTGGATCGTGGGGGGACCATGACATGGTGCAATTTAATTAATATTATGAAAGCGCTTTGAGGAAAGAGCTTTTGATGGCTATTTTTTTTATTATTATTATTTTTTTTTTTTTGTGGGGAGTAAGGGAAGGCATGTTGCCAGTGTGCTATAGGTGAGTGCTGCCCTTCGTACGTGTATGCGCGCACTGTCCGTTGTTTAATGTTAGCTTGCGCACAAAAAGCTACACACACATATATATTAACAATACACACCATTGCTATATATCACATAATTTTGTTAGAAGACCAAACAAAATAAGACAAGATTTAATACAACGATTTCGGTGTATTCTTGCTCTGAGAAACAAATCATAAGTCCACAATAGTTTTTTTTTACGTATTCTATATCTATGATTTAAAAGCATCTGAATTTCAAATGGTGCCAGGACCGAGAATTATGTGAAGCTGAGGATGTTGCTCCAATTCAAACGGCGGCGCGAGTGGCGAATGACACCGAGTCACCTGGAGGTACTGCAGCTCGTGTTATCTAAAGCACGAATTCCATGTCTGTCATGCTGGGCGAAGTCTCTTCTGTAATTAGACTGCGAAAGAGAATGTAACTGTCTTTAGGAAAATGCAATGAAGATAGAAGTTAGTTTAAACTCTAGACGAAGGTTCAGCAAAGTTCCATTTCAATATAATAAAGCTAAACGAGTACGAGGTATAACAGGTATAAATGAAAAATGAGAGAAAGACGATGCGATGATTTAAATCGACTTGATTTTCAACAGCCAAAGAATGAGGATGGAACCATGGACTATAAAATGGCGACGATTTGCTTCTTAAATCTCTAGCTGTTTGTCAAAAAAGCTTTCAGTCACCTAACAAATTATATTCTGCACCGAATCACTTGCGTCGATGCGTTGAATTCATATTTATTTTCTCAAAAGCTTTTGACACAAATTTCATAACAAAGACTAATCCATGCACCGACTACTTAGTGACTCCTTTCTGACATACGTGATACTTTATCAGATAAAATCATACTGAATTTCTCCCTTGGTTTGCTGTACAATGTTACTTCTAGAAACTTCCTATTATAGTCTCCCATGTCACCTTCATCCTAGTACAGAGGAACAGTTAATCCTCTCATTCAACTGTTTTCATCCTTTCCGACTCTTTCTATTTACGGGCGGCTTTTGCATATTTCGCAGGCGTTGTTTATTGCCAGATTTACATGGCATTCAGTACGTATGGCTCTTGGCTCTTGCTCATGCGATCAGCTCGTCAACAATCCTGAGTGACTTGTTTTGTTTTCTATTAAAATTCCTCGTTTCCCTCCAATGCCTCCTACTCCTATTCTTCTCTTCCCTTCCTGACATAAAGTTATTTAATGTTAAATCATAGGATATATGGTTCATATATGACTGTTGCCCGTCTTTCCCTTACTTTCAAGTATTTTGATATCACCATTAGTTTTTTTTTATGTCTCTTCTCTTTCCACTTTCATTTCTATTCTTATTATCGAATCGATTTAATGTGACCATTCAAAGAAATGCTTTCTTTCAGTTTTACCACACATAGTCTTCCTCCTCCAATTTCCTGCTGACAATTCACATTGTTCCTCTATCCAGCACCTCTAATCGCCCTTGCTGCTGCAGAGGAAGGGCTTAGAAGACGATATCTCAACCACAGTCCATGGTGTGTTTATTGTGGGGGGGGGGGGGGGCAGGGCAGGTATTTGAGAATTATGACCTTTAATTCACTTGGGCCTTGTATCGTCCCCTACGTGACTGTCTAATCTTGTCCCGTTCGTGAACAGCTCCGTTTAGTAGTGCCAGAGGGGTGTCGGCCGTTCACTGTGATATTCGTTTGTTGGTCCTGGGAGACGCATCGACCTCGACCTCCTCAGCCAGTACCAGACTCAAGACTCCCCTGCCATGTCAGCCAGCGAGGAATTGTCCCTCATTTTTTTTTTTTTTTTATTATTATTATTGTACAGTAATTTCGCATTCGCCTAGGCTTTAGTATGCCAGTCATCGGTGCAGCTGACCTGAAAAGTGCGTCTTTGATCTGAAAGAAAAATGGAGAGAGAGAGAGAAGAAAGTAAAAATGGAAGAGAAACCAAAAAGCAGGATTTGGTATGAAAAAGCTCTACTGGAAATCAAAATATATACGTGTAAAACTATATGAATTCACAGAAGTGCAAAAGATGTAGTACAAAAAGATGAAACTAAAATTTAAAATGCTGTTACCTCCCTTGAAACAGAGGTCAGGACATAGGTGAATGACTCACCGATGGCATTAATACTTGTGTTAATTAACCCACGAATTCCAGGTCGGTCTGGATGACTACAATTTAATGGTTACATAAAGGTAACTGCTCTAGGAAGAATCTGGGTTAACACAAAAGAAATACATTGATGATAGTTGATAATGAAATGAGTAGATAGGAGAGGAACAGAGGCGAAAACAGAAACATGATGAGAGAGAGAGAGAGAGAGAGAGAGAGAGAGAGAGAGAGAGAGAGAGAGAGAGAGAGAGAGAGAGAGAGAAGAACCGGTATTCCGCTTCAGCGAGATAAGATTTTTGGTGAAGTAAAGCACCTCTCAGGTGCAGATACTTGTTCCTTAGCCGTTTATGTGTTCGCATGTGCTGTCCTGGTAGTTTATACATTATGAATTTCTACCATTTTGTGTCAGTCTTTTGAAGAGGGTTTAGTTAGCAATAAAGTCAACGCTAGAAAGGATCTACAACCATGGTTCATTTCTTTCCTGTGGTGTTGCATATATAAAAGGACGTGGAATAGTGATTATAAGCATATATATATATATATATATATATATATATATATATATATATATATATATATATATATATATATATATATATATATATATATATATATATATATATATACACACTTGACAATGAGGACTGTTAGTCCTAGAAACCTTGTAACTTTTCTTAAATAAATGCATTATAAGCATATATATATATATATATATATATATATATATATATATATATATATATATATATATATATATATATATATATATTTTCTTCGTTTTTTAACGTGCATTTTTTTCCCATTATTATATGGGGTAAGCACGATGCCTTCTTTTGAAGGACTTGGATTTGGCGGTGGGGTAGGCCGTAGCCTCGATCGGCTGCCCTGCCTGACATCGCTTAGACCCCGGTAGCGAATGTGTACATGTTACCAAATCCCCAGCTCCCTTTCTCCCAGCAGCGAGGAGACCTGGGCGAGTAGGTTGACAGTTCGAGGCGTGTGAGGTGTCTGTTATGTTTTTTAGATGTTGGAATGGCTTTGTTTATATGTGTATTAGTCTGTAACACCCATTTGCTTTCAGCAAACCTATCCGTTGATTACATACGTAATCCCGGGGTGTCTACACGGATAGCAAAGTGTCCACCTCTCTGACCGGTCGGCTGCGGGGATTGAACCCTCGCCATCGACTTCTATGAAGTCTGAGGTTGCTGCTTCTACCAACCGAGCCATCGAGGCTCCATATATATATATATATATATATATATATATATATATATATATATATATATATATATATATATATATATATATATATATATATATATATATATATATATATATATATATATATATATATATATATATATATATATATATATATATATATATATATATATATATATATATATATATATAT
The DNA here is from genome assembly GCA_039081455.1 of Macrobrachium rosenbergii. Lineage (NCBI taxonomy): Eukaryota > Metazoa > Arthropoda > Malacostraca > Decapoda > Palaemonidae > Macrobrachium > Macrobrachium rosenbergii. The sequence goes on along the minus strand of JANJGK010003060.1, from coordinate 81,639 downwards.
ATATATATATATATATATATATATATATATATATATATATATATATATATATATATATATATATATATATGTATATATATATGTATATATATATATATATATATATATATATATATATATATATATATATATATATATACATATATATATATATATATATATATACATATATATATATATATATATATATATATATATATATATATATAATCAGAAAGCTACAAACGTCCTTTAATATCCAATTCGCTCTACCTCGGAAATAATATATTTTCATATATGTTACCGAAGGGGAATTTTTTTGTTGATAATAAGTCCACCGTCCCGTGGGGTCGAACCTTCGACCCCACGGGACGGTGGACTTATTATCTACTAAAAAATTCCCCTTCGGTAACATATATGAAAATATATTATTTCCGAGGTAGAGCGAATTGGATATTAAAGGACGTTTGTAGCTTTCTGATTGTATATGAATCAAGGTGATGTGATAAATAGTCATATATATATATATATATATATATATATATATATATATATATATATATATATATATATATATATATATACTTGACAATGGGGACTGTTAGTCCTAAAAACCTTGTAACTTTTCTTAAATAAATGCCTCCGCTAGATACCATCCAGTTTTCATGAGGTCCTGTTAGTAATTGTATTAATGCACAGAACAATTGTGTAAGTAATAAAGTTAACAAACAACAAAATTCTCTTTTTGATGTTTTCTTAATTGTAGACACGACAATATACAAATTTACCGTATACTTAAAACCAACTTTTTTATTTTCATGTATTCACGTTTTTAATTATCACGACATTTTTCTTAAGATTGGCGTAACCAGCAATTTGTTTCTAAGAGCCTTACGGATTTGCTCCAAGGAATTCCTGGAAACGAATTTGAACAAATCTGTAAGCAGCTGTCATCCTTAAATTACCCTGATCATATAATTAAGAAAGCTATCTATACAGCAAATATCATTTTCTATTGACCCCCTCAAAATATGAACAGCGAGACGCCCAGCAATAAAATAAAAATCCCACACCTGGACAGGATTAGGACATTGGCGCGGACACTTGGTAATCCTAATCCTTTTGTCTTTACATAACCAAATACCCTAGCCAAACCCCTAATCAACTTCCCACAAAAGCCACTCCCCAAGCCACATGAGTAGACGAAATCCCTTGCCTTGACTGTGACCAATCCTATATCGGATTTACAGGTAAATGACTCTCTCAAAAACTAACATAGCACAACGTTCAGTAAGGTATGGCCAACATAGCTCACCTATCTTTAACCACATAAGAAAACCATAATCACAGAATAAATTGGAATGTGTCACGTATAATTTATAGCAGCAATTGTCAAAAGCCAGATGGTAGTAACAGCACTGATTTAACAAAGAAATACGATGAACCTCTAAAAGTCACACATAACAAAACTAAAAATTAATATCAGTCCCACAGCAATATAGGGCGAAGGAGAAGTGTACCGGAATAAGATTATGCAAAAAAATAAAAAAGAAAAGAAGAACATTTCAGCCAGTTCAAGAAAGATAGTTTCTAAAATTATCTCTTTGTTGTGGAGGAACTAACTGAATTCACAGGGAAAGCTAGGCATTTTATTTTCCTCTAGTATCACAGCGTCCAGTGTATATCAAAAATACATTACATGTATCGAATACTGCCTGAAAACCACTTACCGATTAAAATCCCCAATAATTGTAAGTTATTCTGAAGGAATGTTGAGTTCGATAAGAAATGTAGTTTATATATATATATATATATATATATATATATATATATATATATATATATATATATATATATATATATATATATATATATATATATATATATATATATATATATATATATATATATATATATATATATATATATATATATATATATATATATATATATATATATGTATATTATATATATATATATATATATATATATATATATATATATATATATATATATATATATATTATGTATAATTATATATATATATATATATATATATATATATATATATATATATATACTGAATGTCCCAGTTCTTTACCGAAAGTCATATATTAATTAGTATTTTTGGCCTGTTTTCCAATTCTCTGAGAACACTTCTGGAATCTGCCTTTGCTTTTCAATTAACTGTTTATATTTTCCATTTTCAATGTTAACACCTTACAAATATATATATATATATATATATATATATATATATATATATATATATATATATATATATATATATATATATATATATATATATATTAGAATATTTTATCAGCAGTTATTTACAGTATCACAACCTGTTTTATTGTAACTGGTGCAATTAACGTATTATTTGCAAACTTAACTGAAAACAGGAATGCACGATAAAAAAGGAAAAGACAATAATAATAATAATAATAATAATAATAATAATAATAATAATAATAATAATAATAATGATAATAATAATAATAACAGGCAAACCCAGTAGAGGGGATAAGACTGAAAGTCCAAAAATAACACAAATCCCCATCGAGTCTCTCTTTCGTTTTATAGCCTGACCTGATCACCAAAAGAGACCCAAATTAATTTCCTCTCCTTCATAGAGGACCGCCTGGGGGATGGGTGGGTGGCGGGGACGTCAGCGTCTTGCATATTGTGAACGGAGAGAAGGAAGGTGATGAAAGGAAAAAAAAAAAAAAGAGAAATTGAACTTATTTTGTGAAGGTATTCAGAAATAACAGCCAATACTCTCTTTCATTTCTGAAGCGGAGGAGGACTGCCTCTAAAAGCGGGCAAGAGAAAATAACACTTTCAGTGAAAGAAATGCTAACTGTATCATCGGTTCTTATCATTGTCGCACGGCAACTAACTTTATTCTTATCGTGAGCATGCTCCATAATAAACCAATGAAACAAATAATCAAACAACACTTGTTTGTCAAAATTTCCTTCATCAATCGTAGATGTAACAAAACAGTCAGAAAAAAATAAAATGGGGCTTGGTCCACTGTTATTTTTAGTGTATACAAGTGACATGGTTGTTAGCTTGGAAAACGAGGTTGTTCAGTATGCCGATGATGCAACACGTTTGGGTGTAGTAAAGTCTCCACTTTTGAGAGATGAAGATGCCCTCGGCCTCAGTCGGAACATGAACAGGATCAGGAAATGGTGTAGTCGGTGGGATATAAGGCTGAACTCCAGTGAAACGAAAACACTATTGATTAGCAGATCTCGTACAGATTTCCCAGCCCTTCCTCCCCTTTCAGGCGGATGGAACTTTGTTGAAAGAGTCTGAAGCTTTAACTATTCTAGGTGTAACCTCTGACCCACATCTAACTTTTGAGAAAAATCTAATTAATGTTTCAGTCAATGCCGCATTCGATATTGTTCGTAAGGCCACATATACATATAACAGTAACAAAATCAATGCAACCTGTTTTAGGCCATTTGTACTTCCTTTACTAGAATACTGTTCTCCGGTGTGGACGTCAGCTTCTGGCAGAGATTTATCTCTTTTAGACAGAGTGGTTCGTGGTGATAGGTTTCTGTTTCCTAAGAGTAGTAGGTATGACTTGGACCATCGACGGATGATCTCTCGTTTGTCACTTTTTTCGCAAGTTGTATTTCAACTGAGATCTTTCACATTTACAATTGATTCCTGATCCCCTTTATCTGCCAAGAGCAACTAAATTCGCTGAACAGCTGCACCAGTATGCAGTAAATGTGCCTCGGCTTCTCAGTTCCAGAGGACCTTTATTCCTCACACCGTTGGACTGTGGAACAGCCTCCCAGAGGATGCACTGCAATTGGAACTTCAGAAATTCAATCGAAGATGCAATTTATTGATACCAGAATACTACTCTCCTTGCATTTTAATACATTTTTATCTATTTGTTAATTTACTGATTTTTTAATAAGTGGGATCTCTTCTTTTTGTATTTTACCTCCTCTTACTTCTTCCTAATGAATACCATATTCTTTGGAAGTTTAAAGAATTTCAAGTCAATGGTCCCTTTGGTGGGTTGTCCCATATGAACAGATTTTACCTTCTGAGTAATAATAATAATAATAATAATAATAATAATAATAATAATAATAATAATAATAATAATAATAATAATAATAATGATAATAATAATAATAATAATAATAATAATAATGATAATAATAATAATAATAATAATAATAATAATAATAATAATAATAATAATAATAATAATGCCTCTGACAAAACTTGAGGCATTAGACAACAGCATGACCTAAATGATCACAAAACTTTATCAATTCAAACTTGATTCAGAATGGAGAGTGCAGGAAGAATGCTAATATATAATAATAAAGGACACACGTAAAAAGGGTGTGGTTTCAGGGATAATATGAAATTCTGATAAATTCTTCTCTCATAAGGTCGTCGTTCCATAGGCGCTTTCGCGTAAGCACGTTGCGTTCATCAAACAATGACTGTTGTTTCTCAAAACTATCTCAAGCATACGAATAATCACGTTCGTTATCGTCGAGATATGAAAGCTGGGGTGCAGCGCAGAGAGATGAGGCGACAGAGTCCTTGCCTTTGAGGCTCTGACCTGGGTGAAGTTGCAATATAACGCTTCACAGCTGGGCAGCGGGGTCAAAGTAAATTCTGCGTTGTTTCTCTTATTCTGAAACGTATATAGCATAGTCTAAGCGAAGAATCAGAATGGTATCTTTATTTTTTCTAACGGAGATGAAAAACTAGTCATCAAGTTTATTTAAAGCTGGTGTTTACATCGTTTAGTTTTGAATGATTCAAACTAATAAAATGTCATTATTTTCTCCACAAACAATGCATTTCATCTATCTATAAATTATATATACTTCGCCATCTTGTATCTAGATAAATATAATGTTAAGAAACTTGTAGAACGCCATTTAGACTGCTAAATAGCTGTAATCTTGTCATCTTATACTGACAAAGCACGGAGATAAAAAGCTGTAAACATATGTCAGCGAATGCATAAAATGTGTGCAGTTTTCAGAGGTTATAATCATGTGAGAATGAAAGGTTCGCGTGAATCGGATGATTCTGCTGTATAACGTGCTACATTCAAACTCAAATTATAGCAAATAATTTTTTATATTACTCATCCTCTTTTGCAGGTAGGTGTGAAAAACAGAACAAATTTAGAATCTGATTAGTTAAAATGGTTTTTATTCCAGCAATATTAAGGTAATTTGTAAATGTGTCATTTCTTTATTTTTATTCCCCTGCATCTAAGTTATCAGAGTGATGTGGAGCTCTTAGTTTTATCTGAAATTGTTTTCCGGTTATGCAAGAACGGGTAAACACGTGTCATGGTTAAATTAGAATTTAATGAGAACAGAACATTCTTTTGCCAGTAGCGAAATTCTTTCACGAAAAGAATGCGAATGTGTTAGAATGCGAGCAATAGTCTTCCCTTTGTTTTCACAGAAAAGTGAAAACATTTTTAGAATACGATCATGAAAGTTCCATCAAGCATTACAGCTCATGGCGTGAAGGCAATTTTGTCGCTGTAACTGAATCGAATAGTTATACTGATCCTCTTTTACTCCGTAAGCCACCACCCTGAAACCTCAGGCGTGAACGACCAGGCGATAACTATGAAGACGAGGCCTTCCCAAGGGCGGTCCAGTTCTCTTTTTGGTGAGACAGCCTTATCCTAGAGCAACCAGACAAATCAGAACACGTGAGGAGTCAGGAAACAATAGCTTCGAACCCTTTATTTCTTAATAATATTTGACTAGTGAGAAGAATCACCAAACTATTAAAAAAAAAATCACTCACGTTAATGAAAGGCTGCCTGGGGACAAAGTCACCGCGGTGTAGATAACAGATATGGAACGATTTTAATGGCATTGTACATTGTACTCCTCGCAAAGAAAACAAAGCGCGTAGAATAAATAAATAAAAAAAAAGAACTGATAAGAAAGAAGTATTTAAGCATCTGAGATCGATACAACCATCTCACTTGAACGTAAACATCAAATCAACCGCGTTTCACAAAGCCCTGTCCGTGTTATCAAAGAAAAAATAGAAGCTTACGAAACCAGGCCTTTTTGGTTAAATACCAATAACCTGCCTCACTTTTGCACATTCTATACTATGCAGGTTTGTACTCCTTTAGGTTTCTTGAATAGACTTATCGTAAAAAATGCCAAAAATATGCCTTTGTTTGTTTGTTCTTTACAAAACAATTAAATATTCATCACCAAAATAACGTATAAAAATTTATCGATAATCGAAGATTACTTTTGACGTTAGTTAAAAGATTGCAGGATACGTTAAAACAGGACTGAAATAAAAAGAAAGATATCCACACATGAAACTTTTCACTCAAAGTCAGCGAAGGGAAGGCAAAGCATAAAAACAAGGTCCAAAAACCAAAGGGAAAAATAAATTAAAAGGACAAATGATCTGTAAAGCCAATAAGAAAAATGTTTTGGTATTAAGATCCTGAAGGATACCACACTGAATTGAATATAGATAGTAAATTCGTAAATTTGTAATCACAAGCATTTAATATTTCCAACACCACTCAAGTCAGTCTACTTGGTTTAAAAAAAAATTAGAAAGAGAAATCATTCAGTGTATATCGTTCAGTTTTAGTTTCGTTGAATTTATATTGAGAAATGTTGTTCATCTTGGTCTAGCGAAATTCATTTTGACCAACCCCGGGTAAGTTGAAGTCCCTTTGATTTATTCCCCCTCTTCTACGCTACAGGATTCCTTTAACCCTTCAAATATACAGTTTTAATAAATAATTAATTACGATGAAGATGCCATGTTGTTATATAAACGTGTCGGAGATTATTTTTCTCCTCTAACAATAAACCAAATGAAAGAAGGGCATTGCAATACGCAGCGGTAAAGGAGCAGTTCAACCCGTGAGCGTGTCGGTGGCCTTGGCTTTGCGCATCGGAGTGTTAGCAGGGTATGTAGAACAAGGGAACAAAACGTATTTTTACCCTTTCACAATTCACAATTTGCGTTGTTTTCCTCCGAAAGTTAATCCTCTCGAGAAGATCTCCATAAACTTATCAACCATGTTTGATCAAATTCTGCCACGCCGTTCTTGAGATATCCTGCTTCCGCTTACACACGCCAAAACGTAACACCCCTCCCACTTCTTTTTATTCATATCAGCTCTTCATGTCACAAATGAAAATAAAAGTAAAGCAAAAATCTGCACTCTACTATTAAACGAAGTGTGCTCCAGAGCGGAATTGTTTTTGACTCGTTTCATCATCACTAATGATCAAATGTTGACCACGAGACCATTTCCCCAACGCTTCACGAGAGCCAGGAGAAGAAAAGAAATTATTATTTTAATAGGATTTTTTTCTTAGAGGGTGTATATATTGCTTGTATTTCTGTAATGCATCATAAATCTTGCCTCTGGCTTAGAAAAAAAATGTGGGTGGAAAAATGTCGAACACTTTTCAGTATTTTCACTTATACATTCTAAGATTGCTAGCAAATGTCTCATTTCTTTTCTGTTTTCTGTCATTCCGTATATTTTTTTCTTCTTGTTTTCTTATCTATGTCTTTCTGGCAGTAATCCCAATCCCAAAACTTGCATTTTAATGATTTAATTCTGCAGGTCCTACTGTTCTTCTTATCACTATACTTATTTTTGCTGAGATTAAACTTATTTTAAGGGTAAACAAATTTCTGCCAAGAACCTAATGAAGAATGGCAGCGCTGAATACAAGCAGCATGCTTTACATTCAATTCCCCGAACTCCATTTTTCCTTTGAGCTGACTTGTCAGCCAGCAGGCCATTGCAGAGGGAGAGCGTGTTTTTAAATATGTTATTTGGAACCTTTCAATATGATATTAGGAACCTTCCAAATGTGATATAAGTAACCTTTTTGAAATCGGAAAATGTTCCTTTTTGAAGCTACTGACCTGCATCCAGTATTCAAACGCTACAATATATCTAAACAGCTACATATAGAAGGTTTCGACCAAAGAGTTACTTACCTAAGGACTCTCATCAGCAACAAAGATTATGTATCCATTGTAGTGTTTTGCTTAGGTTTGAACTATATTTCTGAAAATGCAAAATGTATGTAGGGTGGTTACCCTTTTATATGTACTTTTTCCATCGAATTATAGGGCCTAAATGAATGACTAGACGTAATTCATAGAGTAAAATATTACTGAATTTGGGAATTACTATTTTTCGCAATTCCCATAAAACTACAGACCTGTGTCTGGAATAAAATTAAGAAAGGAGAAACATGGTAACTCTTGTATACCATTATTCCGCAGATTCCACATGAAAATATAGGCTAAATATAGGCCTTAATAGATTGGTGAAGCATAATTTCACATTTGAAATCTTCCTTATAACTTTTAGGCCACTGTATGAAGAAGTGTGCAACCATTTTTATTGTTTTTAGGCTGAAATATATATAGAGAATCTACTGGTCACTTTAACCAGATACATATGGGTCTATTCCACCTCTAATAAATATATCTGAAGACGCCCGGTATATGTATGTACGAGAGGCAATAGACTTATCCTTCTGGTGGTCAGGTCGGCAACGTGACCTCGTCGTGATCATGGGACGGGGTTCGTTTCCCGCTACCGCACATCACAAATGCTTTAAATTTCTTGCACTTGGATCTTCAGGCTTTGTAGTGACAAACATATCCAAAAAATTGGCGAAGAATTCGAGAAGTTAAGAGGGCATTGTGGCTATTACAATTACACACGCACACATAAACAGTATATAAGTATATATATGCATATGTATATATATATATATATATATATATATATATATATATATATATATATATATATATATATATGTGTGTGTGTGTGTGTGTGTGTGTGTGTGTGCGTACATAAACACTTTTAAATTTAATGAACCTGAACATTCGGTTCCTGACTAGTAGGCCTACATACTATCTGTCCGGAGATGGAAAACGAACTGGGCCAACAAAGTTGCCTTTCCACATTAAGGTTGAAGAGCGCATGCGCAGCCCTTTGGCAGGAGGCGGATCGATTGAGATGAGCTATCTGCTCAGGTCGCCTGCACAGGCGGGAAAAACTGTGCAGGTTGCTCACATTAACGTTCAGTTTTGCTTGCGCAGACCGGCTGTGCAGAAATAACTGTGCAGGTATAACTGAACGTTAGTGGCGGCCTTTAGAATGTTCTCTTATAAGAATGAATATCCATCAGTTTTATTTAAGAAGCTGTCAGTTACATATATATATATATATATATATATATATATATATATATATATATATATATATATATATATATATATATATATATATATATATATATATATATATATATATATATATATATATGACACTTAAGCATATGATACTGCCAAGTCTGCACAGAAAACCAAATAATAAAGGAAAGCCCACAAAATTCCAGCCTCAAATATCCTGAAGGGCACAGAGTGATATCAAGGCAGCGCTCCATTGGGGTTTTTCCCTCTCATCAAAATTGCATTGCACTGAAAAGCCTTCAGTTTAGGAATAAAAAGCTTTAAAAATCCGTTTCCCGAGGCATTCTTCCATCTGCCTCAGCGTCTTTTGTTGTGCAAAAGAATTTCGACGGATTAATTACGCCGTCATGTTTAAGCATTTTTCCTCCGCCTTCAAGGAAATTTGTCGTTAAAAGGTTTAAGGGTCGGAGTGAGTTGGATCATGAGAGGACCATGACATCATTCTGCAATTAAATTAATGGCATGAATGCGCTTTGAGGGGAGAGGTCTTGATGCCTTTTTTTATTAGGAGGGGCTAGGGAGGGGCCGATTGCGAACGGTCGAAGCTTTCAATGTAAATGTGTTATGGTTTAATGTTGCCCTTCACATACATGAGAACACATTATGTTTCACAGTGTCTGTTAGCACGCAAAAGGAAACACATCTACATTGCTAATTTATATGATTGATATATTTATCAAATGTTTATTTTTTTATAAAACTAAAGAAAACAAAATAAAATCTAATACCAAGATATTTATGTTCTCTCATCATTGGAAACAAAACTAAAGTTTACGGTGGATCAAATTAAGAAAAAATCTTTAGACATTTGTGAACTAAACGTGACAGACAAATCATCTTTATAAAGCAAAAAATAGATAAGAAAGGAAACTAATCTTCTTCGGCTCTTCGTAGCAATAAAAATAAGTCATTGCATAGAACAGCAAAGACTTATGTAGAAAGGATTTCCTTTCTCAGTTCTCAGAATTTTGAAATTAATCCAGTCAATAGTATCAAATATAAAATATTACAGTGACTTGTTCTTAAGGTTACACCTTCTCTGCTGATATCTCTTTAAACATTGATTTAGAATATCGCCCACAATGGTCCACTTCCCCTTCTTCAGTTGTGTGGACTGTATGGGCTTTGCATCCTCTTACATCTGTGGAAAATATTGCGGAGAATATTAGCAGAAATCATGGTGCAAAAACAAAACAAAAAATCTTCCTGAATAGCTCTTGATTTAAATATACTGAAATTTTTTCATTGAAGAACGTCCCTTCAGGTCACACAAATCAAAATGACGCATCCACTGAACTCATCTGCATCTCAAAAAAAAAAGGCACAAGTTGAAAAACAAGTTTTCGGAATTCCCGTAATGTTCTGGAAATAATGGGGATATCACAATGTACTCTACTAATTTTCCTCTTCATTTTAGTCAAACTTTTAGGAAAAACAAGATCAAGAACACTGGGGTTAAGCAAATAGACGTAATTGAAGGGAGAAGAGAGATAATGCATTATTTAATTCTCGTTGATATTTAGTTTATTTGGTTTTTTTTTATTCATTTATTGTCGATGCATATTCTTTAGTCCTCTCCTAAACTCAAATGCTCGATTCATTTTAGAGATTTTTATAAAACACATATCTCTCTTGACAGTGCTTCTTACTATAAATGCCCTTTCTCATTCTTTTCCACCGGTGGCTGTTATTCCCACTAGATCTCTTCCCTGTGTCACAGTCATTTATTTGCATTCATTGTTCTATTTCTTCTCTACAATTATTACTTTTTCTTCTCCTCTTTTACACCCACTGTCGCCCTTTTGCTATTAAATCCTAAAATAAAAAAAAAATCCTTCAGAAAATCCAGAGAGGAAAGAAAAATACAACAAAACTGGAACACAGAAAATAACAGCATTGCCCACTGAGTCTCTTTCCTGCTCCGTTTTAGTTTTCTATAAAAGACAAATATTGTGCCGGCTTTATCTGTCCGTTCGCACATTTTCTGTCCAACCTCAGATCTCAGAAACTACTGAGGCTAGAGGGCCTCAAACTGGTATGTTGATCATCAACCCAAAAATCATCAAACTTACTATATTACAGCCCTCTAGCCTCAGTAGTTTTCATTTTATTTAAGGTTGAAATTAGCCATAATTGTGTGTCAGGCAACGATATAGGCAAGACCACCACCGGACCGTGGTTAAAGTTTCATGGGCCACAGCTCATACAGCTTTATACCGAGACCACCGAAAGATAGATCGTTTTTCGATTGTATCGAAGAAAGTTCGGCCCATTTTTTACTTGTTTAGGGGTGTGCCGGATCAAAACTTTTACAACTTCTACAAAAGAATTAATGCAAAGGAAGTTTCACTCATTAAGGCAGGGGAACATGCAGTAGGGGTTAGGGCAGATGCAGAAAGAAATTAGAAGGATAAATGTTTATTATTATTATTATTATTATTATTATTATTATTATTATTATTATTATTATTATTATTATTATTATTATTATTATTATTATTATAGTCTCTAAAAATATTTTCTTTCTATCCGGTATTCTGTCGTTACCTAATCTGGAAAACGAGAAAAAATCTTTTGCATTGTCTCTTTTCTCTTGAGCTGAATAAGAACATTGGTTGGCTGTTGCAACTGGCTTCTACATTTAGGAGAAAATTTTTTCGCTAATATAAACTAAAAGAAAATTGAGACAATAAAAACAGGTAATGCAAGGGATTAGAAACAAACAAAACAGTCTATTCAATAAATTAATAATTATCATTTGTGACGGTGTTTTCACGTCAGTCAGATCCGGGGGAAAAAAATAATTCTGCACCACTTTATCAAAACAATTTGTTTTGTTTATGAAAAGTTATATAAATTATTAAATAAAGCAATGCTATTTATAAAAAGCTTTCCATGACATTCGTGTTAAATAATTTTGGGATATACTTGACCATCATTTTCCACATACTTAGGATTATTGCAGTCTAATGCTAGATGGCCACTCAATTTGAGATAGCGTCCACGCATAAGATGAAGCATAGACGTCACAACGAAATACAACGAAAGGTAAAAATGAGTGAAAAGGATAAGACTAAACAGGTCTGTATTCAATGGGAATTCTCCAATATTCTCAAATGTGGCATTTAACTGAGAAGCTCAAATGCTTCTACACAAATACCAACATATGCTCTGTTGCAACGCTTCCCATTTAGGATATTGCATTCTATGCAAACTATCAAAACGTGAAACTTTTATATGAATAAGGAATTATAGCCAGAAGTAAATCCGTCACAGAATATCGTAAAAGGATTTTGACAATCATTTGAATAAGATATACCTTCTGCTTTTATTCTTAAAAATACTTTTACGTAGATTGCATTGGGAAGGAACAGATGAAATTTTGGTCATGTTATTGTATAAAGTTACATCTTAAAACTATTGCTCATATTTTTTCCTGTTAAATATGCGTAGTCAATAGACAATGGAACATGGACTGTTGATCTTTGCAACGGACGAAAAGTTTCAAAGAAAAAGATGAGTACCACAGCTGGAATGGATCGCTTTCTCTTTTTCTATCGATATCATGAACTATCTTGCAAGTTATTGTTATGACAACCCCTGAAAAACATAGTGCTCAAGGAATGTCGGTTACTCCACCAAAACTCTACATGACATCTGCTGTACCATGGACACAGGTGCCATAATGCAACCTTCATCTGAAGTAACTCACAAACAGATATCTAAAAAGAAGAAGAAGAAGAAAAAAAAACAGATGACTGAAACAGGGAAATCTTCCTCACACATCCAGGCTCTAAATAATTCCTTGTGGGAGAAGCTGTTTCAACTTCCATAAATGCACCAACTCATTCTGATTATATTCAGTATTCGGAACAGAGACATTTAAATTTTAAATGAACGTTGACGGAGAGAGAGAGAGAGAGAGAGAGAGAGAGAGAGAGAGAGAGAGAGAGAGAGAGAGAGAGAGAGAGAGAGAGAGATAATACTTTTACATTTCAATAATGGCACAAAAAGGAGGTTTAGAAGAGTAAAAGAAACATTTAATGCTGAATACAACAGGTATATTCTCCAATCACACATGCGGGAATTATCTATTCCAATACACTTCCATACGTAGCCTGGTCAAACATTTGCATATTCTGAACTCTGAGTTCATATACGTGAACATGCAGCAAACAGGGTAGCCTATACTGTCTTTCAAATATGAGGGAAATTGCATTATTATCGTTATATTTATTGTCTTTGTTCATGTGGGTCTTATCTGGTTATGCGCCACATTATTTGAAAAAAAAAAACTATGAAAATATTGAAAGATAATGAAATTGTTGCCAACTTCGCCCATCTCCTTCAAGAGAAGAAACAGTTAATCTTAATTTATTGAGTCACTGTCCTTCCTTACTGCCTATTCTGTTTTGGTAACTTTCAGTTTGCTGAAAGGAATTATACAAACAGAATTTCATCATCGACGGACAACATACATAGAGGGTGGCGTCGCATAGCCGCGTTTTTCTTCATTCATTTTTTATATATATTTTATCTGGAAAATCTCAGGTTTTATTGTGTATAGACGAATAATGAGAGAGAGAGAGAGAGAGAGAGAGAGAGAGAGAGAGCGAGAGAGAGAGAGAGAGAGAGAGAGAGAGAGAGAGAGAGAGAGAGAGAGAGAGAGATTGATTGATATTCTGCTTCGGCGAGTTCAAAACTCTCTGAAAAATATGAAGGGTTGCACTTTGCAACGAAAGCTCAGAGTCTTTTGATGAAACGAGAGAGGATTCTGTTTTCATTACCCGAGGTCAGGCATTGTTGCAGAAGAATGGCACAAGTATCAAGAGGGAAAAGTGAGATATGGATGAATAAGGAGGAAGAGAAGGAAAAGGAGGAAGGAGGGCTTTCTAAAATTCTTTCTCAGAAAAGTCTTGAGTTCGCCCTCCTCCAGCACTCACAGTCAGGAGCTGTTGCTCTTCTGCTTTGGTAAACATTTCGTGACTCTTTTCCATTTTGAAACTGCTATAAATCAAGAGACAGACAAACAGAAAAATCGACAGACATTCAAGTGCTTAAAATTTTAACTTTCCTAAATTTATGGACTAGAAAAGGTTATTGTTTTTTGTCATCTCCTTAAGGGAATCTAAAAGAAAAACCTGATTTACTGGATTAATTTGTTTTTTCTTGAAGAATATTCTCCTTATCACCATCTTCAACCACATTGTCATCAGCATTACCATATCATCATAATTGTTTATTTAACTTCATCGTCTGCATTATCACTATCTTCTCCCTCATATTCCTGTCCATTGACATAATCTTCATCGTAATCATTCCTGTAAAGAATAATCGCCATATTTCTCACAAAAACCCTGCGTTTCTTCTTTAAAATTTGAAGATTAGCGTTTCATGCCCTGCCAATTACAAGTTTGACTCTAAGCAGTCTTTACAGTCCAATCAGTATAAAGTAAAGACAAAAAAAAACATTTTTGAGAACTCTTCATTGCGGAATATATGAATCAAAGTCAAAACAAGAAACGAAACTACAAAGTCTAACCTTCATCAGCCATGCCTTAAATCTTCCTCTGAAATGTTCGAAATGCAAAACATCATCGCTGTGAACGTAAATCATGAATCAACATTATTTTCTTTCGAATTCTTTACTCATCAAGATAGTTTACTCTCACAAAAGTGATAAATCTTGTCGTGAAGGGAAGAATTGGTGTAATGATGCACACGTGTAAGTTGTTTCTTTTTTATATTTTTGTCACCAATGAATTCATTAATTTTCTTTTAATTTTGTGAAGGATTTTCTGTGTTCTTAATGCTTATTTCCATAATTATCATTATTGTTCCAAATGGAAAGATCAGCATAAATGTCAACTGCATTGTTATGCTTTTTTGAGTAAAAGATGTATTAATAAATGGCTGCTTATGCACCAACACTGATATCGTACCTTTCTCTACGTACTCTTCCTATCCTCCTCCTCAAGTAAATTACTTTAAATTGGTGATGCAGCACATGGTATTGTATTATAAATGTTTATTTAGCCACATGTTTAAAGTTTTACCTTTGTTGTCATATGTGCTCTTTGCGCCCGAAACAACTCCCTGAAATGGTTAATCTCTTAATCCCTTGACCAACCAGGACCTAGACCTCAAGGTCATTCTCCCCACACGGTGATATACATAGGTCGATAGGCTGGGCTGTAAATCAGTAGTCGTTTTATAATGCCATTAAGGCGAAACAGCTGTCGCGACAAAAATCAATAAATAGAAGGAAGTCTGCGTATTTTCACCAGAAATTGACGCACGAGAATCGGAAAAAAAACTCCGAGGATATGAAGATACCTGCAAGAAACTTATTGATACCACTAAAGTAGTTGCTTTTAACGAAAACTGTATAAGAGAAAACTAAGCCCTATATATATATATATATATATATATATATATATATATATATATATATATATATATATATATATATATATATATATATATATATATATATCGTGGCCTAAAAGTGAAATACGTCGTATTTCGGAAATAGACGGAATGCGGTAGCTTCCCCGGGTGGTCCCATAGTACATGGATGCAAATATGCCTGTCAGTTTTCGTGCGTTCTTTTCCAACCCCGTATTTCCGTCCCCAGTAAACTGTTGCATACAGACATCCCGGTGTTTATTTCCGATCCGTAACTTTTGCCAAACATAAAATGAGTTGACACTGATATCAGGTGGTAGATGCTAAACCTTTTGTTCCTTTATGAACAACGAAACATTTAATTTGACGTCACGAGAAGTTTTATTTCGTTACAGATTGTTGGACAATTTTATTTTTTACTTTATAAATCTCTTTCTGACGTTGCAACTGCAGCAGGTGACAATTTTACCTCGATTTCCTCTGAACATTTATTTCATTTGAAATCCAAAAGACACTTCGCAATGGAAGAGAAGAGCACAACGATTTTTGTTTCCTTCCTGAATTTTAGAACACATTATAGTAAACAAACCAAGGAAAAGGGTAGTTTTAAAATTAGATGAAAATATTGTTTACTGATGTCAAAATGAATTTTTTGGCAAAAGTGAGATAGACTAACATTAGAATTACTGTTTAAACATTACTTGGAAGAATATCTCACAAATGAAGGAGAGAATTTATGACAAGAAATGAGTAATATTTTAAAATGAATGTAGTCCAGGATTACGAATCATTTCCACAACACCTGTTCTAGTCATCACCTCTCTCGGTTTTAATCTCGTACTTTTGTCATTACTATTCGAATGGAAATGCATGCTATAGGAAGTGAAGCTTAGTTTTTCACTGTATATTTTCACAATGGAGTCGAGCTTTTGACAGTTACAAAAGTTTACAAAAAACTATGAATAGTATTTACGACGTAAGCCCCTTTGTATTCTGCTTGAAATACCACATTATATTTCCTGTGTGTTTTTCATGAATTTATTTGTCAAATGTATTACCTTCATTCAAATTTTTTCTGTTACATTACGTGGAATTTTTCTTTGCAAGTCAAATTCCTATATGATTATCTCATTAATTTTCTCATTAAGAATCATAACAATAATTCATTTACGGCTTATGGTTTTAGAATAATATACTAACATTCATAGAAACTATTCTCAGAGTATTCTAACGCGGTAAGACTTACTGGCTTCTTTTTACGGGTTACTCTTGAGCAAGAGCCCTTGCTGTCAAAGGACGTTTTTTCTATGCTCTGTTTTCTTTTTAAAAAAGGCGTAATGAAGGGTATGTTTCTATACAATAGTCGCACAGGTTATCCTTTTGTATCTTTCAGTGAGATATAACAAAAACTGTAAGTTCATTTGTAATATTTGCAGTTTTATAATCCTGTAGGTATTTACTCTCAATAAGGTGCTTCCATGACAGGAGTACCTTTTCAGATTCCCAGGAAGTGTTTCATATCCATGCTTGCGATTCACTACACTCAGCTATCTTCCTGGAACTAGATCAAACGTTGAGATTTCTGAAAATCTTTCTCTCACTCGAGGTGAAAGCATGACAATTTGTCAAAATTTGATAAGGCTGTCTTATGAAACCGGAATGAAATGTGTAAAAATAGTAGATATTTCGCGGAGTTCTTTCATTTCTAAAATTAAATTCGTCAGAAAAAAAAAGAGTTTTAAAGTACTTTTATAGAAAAGGGCAGCATTAAAAATAAATTCCGTGAACGAAACCTTATAATCTGACATTTGAAATTTTATATTTTAGTGAAAGGGATCCCTCTAGGTACCTTTGCGCCAAAGGCGTTAAACTGTTCTTTTGCTGTTCACCGAAACCGTTTGCCTCCTTCTGCTTTCAAATCATTGACGCAGAAAAAACACAACGATGCCCCTAATAACACCTTGGTTACGGAGGCGATTTATGCAGCATTTGTGGTCGGTTGTGCTTTCTCTTGAAACTATTGTCCCCCAAATCCCACTTAATTTTAAATAAGATTAAATAACATGACCTCTCTCTCTCTCTCTCTCTCTCTCTCTCTCTCTCTCTCTCTCTCTCTCTCTCTCTCTCTCTCTCGTTCTGTCTTCGATATCTCTTATAAGCTAAATGTGTAGCGATAGAGGCTGCAGGCTTCTATATGAAAATAAAAAAAAATGATGAACAACAAATGATAAAGATTTCAAAGGCAGAACAGAAGAAAATTTTTGAATGTAAATGATAAAAAAATGCAGAGAAAAGGTTTAATAAGAAAATAAAATACAATGAAACACAATAACATAAAAGTTTATGGTAAGTAAAACGCTGACAGAAATTATTGAGAGTGGGCGATAGATGAAAGGATCAGAGAAAGAACAGAAAAATAAAGAAAGAAAAAAAGGAATGCCGGAGGGATTAATTATAAATCATATTAACCATCGTACTGACCATTAATAAAAATGTCCGTGCATGAATGACACACCGAAAGAGTGGAATTCCAGAACAGGCAGATTCCTCCATTCATCTCCGTCGGGATTTGTCGCGGTTTTGGGTGTTCACTCCAGGCGATCCGCTTTCGAGTGCTGCAACCTCACCTTCCAGCACTTTTGAAACGACGAGGTTCCGTTTCGGAATTTCTCTCCCTCTTTTCCTGGTTGGAGAAGTTTATTTGTTTTTGTATTAATCAACAAATGAGAATAATCATTTTGAAAAGAGAACAAGTAAAAAATGAGCCGAAGTTTCTTCGGCGCAATTGAGTTTTTGTACAGAGTATAATCAAGGCCACCGAAAATAGATCTACCTTTTGATGGCCTTGGTATAATGCTGTATAAGCCGTGGCCCATGAAACTTTAACCACAGCCCGGTGGTGGCTCGTCCTGCATCGTTGCCAGACGGCCAATTATAACTAAGTTTAACCTTAAATAAAATTAAAACTACCGATGCTAGAGGGTTGCAATTTGGTATGTTTGATGATTGGAGGATGGATGATCAACATACCAATTTGCAGCCCTCTAGCTTCAGTAGTTTTTAAAATCTGAGGGTGGACAGAAAAAGTGAGGACGGACCTCAATAGTTTTCTTTTGCAGAAAAATGAAACTACTTCCATAAAAGACATGCTGAATTTTGACTACACTTATTGTTCTTATTTTCCTAATGTTGGTTATCCCATGTGAGTTAGACTGAGATCTACATTGTTTAATATAATATAGTGCTATTTTTAAGGATATCATTGATATTACGGTACATAAATTGTGAAATGAGTTCAGGAAACTTTCTTTGATGGGATCTGTTGAGTGTACAGTATGTACCTGGGTTCGGAGAGGTCGCTATGAAATATAAAAGAACAAAAAAAATAAAATGTAAAAAAAAAAAACGCTCAGAAGAACAGAACTGAAGATGTTGAGCTGCACCAGAACTGAGAAAAATATTGAAGGAGTTGGGCAAGAGACTGCTAAGAGAGGACTGAGAAATAAAAGAGGATAAAGAGATGCAAAGAGGTCAGTGAAGATTGCCGAGGGAGGCTGAGACAGAAACGTCACAGAACATTTGTAATTAATTGCCATCTGAAGGAGAAAGGAGTTACCTGAGTCTTGGGACAATTATTAATTCTATTTACTTTTCGGCATTCAGTAATTAATTTTGAAAGTTTCTAAGTATTAAAAGAAAGCAAAATAATCGGTGCAATGAATAAATGCAAAAAAATCGTAAAAGTAAAGGAATGAATTGTACTTCCACCACTTCCTTTAATTTGCAACGCGGTTGATCTCGTCTGTTTCAGGATCGAATTTCATGAGGACAACCATTCCTTAACGCTGATGCCAGGTTGCCATAGCTATATTAGGAGAGAGTCAGTTGATTCACTCAAACAAAGGTAGCTTCTCTTTCGCTGCTAGATAAATGAACTTACCGTGATTTCCTGCCTTCCAGAGAAGTTTTACTTGATGCATTTAATGATTGCAATGGCGTTAAGCAGCGTGATTGTTTCTTTAATCCTTTTGTTATTGAATTCCAGAGGTCGTGATTGTGTTGTGTGAAACTTAGGCCATTGTAGGAGAATTGATGAATATGTGCATCAATATGCAGACGTTTACTTTTTACCTTGTGTGCGAGTGTGTTTGTACGTAACCATTGCTTGGTAGCGTCTACGCTTCGAAATATTATAACTTCAGGTTATACCAGAATGGTATTTAAAAAGAAACAAGTAATAAAATGCACCGAAGTTTCTTCGGCGTAATCTAGTTTTCTGTACAGCCTCTACAGCGTGTAATCAAGGCCACCGAAAATACATCTATCTTTCGGTGGTCTCGATATAATATTGTACGAACCGCGGTCAATGAAATTTTAACCACGGTCCGGTGGTGGCCTATCCTATATCGTTGCTAGAAGCACGATTATGGCTAACATTAACTTCAAATAAAAAAAAAAAAACTACAGAGGCTAGAGAGCTGCAATTTCATATGTTTGATGATTGGAGGGTGGATGATCAATACCAATTTGCAGCCCTCTAGCCTCAGTAGTTAAAAGTGCGGGCAGAATAAAGTGCGGACGGACAGACAAAGCCACCACAATAGTTTTCTTTTTACAGAAAACTAAAAAAAGCAAAAAAAAGTGTGTTGTAGACGCGACGAATCCACTTGGACCAAGTGAGGACAAATCTACTTTTTGGTTCAGGAACATTGTTGGGACAAACATTTTGCCTGCCTTCTGATCATTTTGTGATGATATATAAAACACAAAATGAAGCAGTTGCAAAGTTTATGTGAGATCGACTGAGTTCACTCAAGAGAATGAAATTTATTTGTTATTTTATGAGTAAATCCTCATACCTTTGCCGATTAATGAAAATAAATCACTGCTAACTTTGAATGCCTACAAAGCAAAAATAGATCGAGACTCGTTAATGAAATAAAAACAGGAAAGCTTTGGCGGATGAATGGCAGAAACTCATCCTCGGAGAGGTTTGTCACAGAGCAGGAAGGAATCTTAGAAAGTTCATTACATGTTAAAGGATTCGGCCACTGGCTGATAACAATTGCCACCATTGGTGACTGATGAAGATAACTTTTCACAAATGTTGGTGATAATGAGTTAGCAATTACTGAAGAGAAAATCAATGAGTGATATTTGGCAAGGAAGGGGTGGAGAATATATTTAAGTGCAATCAAGGAATGGCTTTTGTGGTCATTATAGATATGACCAACCGACGACTATACATTTGTGTTAACTGTTATGAGAGGGTTTCTTTTTTTCCTGCGAATTTCACTGTAAGCATAGATTTCCTGTGAAAATTTATGGAAACGTAATTACTTTATATTCAGCGTAATGGACGTACAAATATAGAAACATCGTTGCATTAAAACCGATGTTGATTATTAATATTTTAATACTCTGATTGTTGCAGCAGGTTAGAATTACAACTAAGTGCATTTATTCAGTCATGTCCAGAATATAATAGGCTTGGAAATTTATACTTGCACTTGTGTCGAGAGTGAAAGAACGATTAAAAAAGACCGAATCACAGAGTCAGACAGCAGGAGAGAGAGAGAGAGAGAGAGAGAGAGAGAGAGAGAGAGAGAGAGAGAGAGAGAGAGAGAGATTAAGGGAATAGGTTTCCTTCTCAAAGGAAATATCCGAGGAAAATCCACAGACTGAAATGACTAAATTACTAAAGTAGGAAGAACTCAGACACGATTTCTCTTTCTTCATATCTTATTATCAAATCCATATGGATGACTAAATATCTCTCTCTCTCTCTCTCTCTCTCTCTCTCTCTCTCTCTCTCTCTCTCTCTCTCTCTCTCTCTTTTGTTCTATATATTTCCACCTATATTTTGCATTCATACTTATCTAATTATCATTAATGAAGTTATTATTGCCGTGCATGAAAACTGCTTCTTAATTACTAACATTTCTTTGTATATCTACAGAATTTAGAATATAGCAGGCCTTTTAAGGGGTGTATGAAAAATATTCATACAATTCATTAACATATGAGTTAGCTCTAGTTTAAATACTGAGAGAGACAGAGACACACACACAGAGAGAGAGAGAGAGAGAGAGAGAGAGAGACAGAGAGACAGAGAGACAGAGAGCTAAGCAGTGAACCAAAGAAGTCATGGAGGAGTTAATCAATCACTACTAAGTAACTTTTCTCCTTTAATGAAGCTTCGAACTTCTGGATAATGACTATTCTTCCTTCCCGACCTCTGGACGACTCGGTTCAAGAATGAAAGCCGCCAGGTCGCCGGACCTCGACGTGTCTACAATTTTGCTCAAAGCAAAGTCTTTGTTGCCTTCTACCTATGAACCGAAGGGACATGAACGTTTTGCGTGGTGAATTTCCCACAACGGCGAATGGCTTCGAAGGAAACTCGTTACGATGGTCTTTACCGCATTCGTACTTCGACCGTTGAATCGTGGTGAACCTTTTGTGGACGGGACGTTCACAAAACCAGCCATTTCGTGACCTTACGGGGAAGGTCCACTGCTCCCTTCACCTCGTCTTGCCGCGCTTCCTGAATACTGAAGTCCTTCCTTTCTAATACTTTTTTTTTTTCATGCCATCTACCACGCACTTTCAAAGTGTTCCTCTCCTTTCTTATTGTTGCATTATTGGATTGTTCTCGCTTTTCATTAGCCTATCATCCTCCATTCTTTCTGCATGACTGTGCCACCTTGAAACATTAATTCTTAATTTTATCTTCACTAACCTTTTACCACTTGGACATATCTCCGCGTTTCTTAGCTTTTTTATTCTTCTCAAGCCACGCAAACTATACGAACAATTTATTTCAACAGCCTCAAGATTTTTTCTTTTATCTGAATTTTTCTTCCGCACTTCCCTTTCGAAACATGTATGATATAAGTAAAGTGAAAAAATAAATGGGAAACCTTAATCTACGAGACTCATGTGATATCATACTTTTAATTAAATGAATGGGCATACTATAGCATATAGAGATGAAAGAGGAAATGAATATTTTGAAATACGCCGGCAGAACAAAGGATTATGAAGCCCAGAATGCCTGATGCAAGGGACTAAATGGCTTTATTCATACGCTGTGCTCCGCTTTATGAGGCTCAAATTGTTTTTCACAAATCCCGGAGATGAAAAAGGGTTTTTATTAAAAATATTCTTAGGTTGAAAAAAAGTTGGCATAATATCAAGCGGATGAGATAAAAAGCTCTTTATTGCCCATGTTTTATTCCTGAACGTTAACTACACAAGAGTAATCATAATAAAGGCTGTAAGAGAATGAAAATAGCTTTAATACATTTATCCTTTTATTCCTTTATGGTTAAATATCTGAATAAGAACAAAAGGCCATGATAATCCTTCACTTTGTCTTGAAGGTCGTCAGTTGCGAGCTTTGTGTTTGTTATCAAAAAGTTTGAGAATATTTTCTCTATCAGTTTTCTGTTTTGGCTTACAGATGTTTCTGAGTCAAAGAATAGGATGTGTCGTGGTACCATGTTTGTTATTCATATGAAGGAAGTGACGTAAGAGCTTTGGGAAAGGAGGGCAGACTGAAGGTGTGTTTGTGGAATAACGAAAAAAAAATAGTATATAAAGACTAGACTGAATAATGTTTAAAATGGTAGGGTTAACTGGTAAGAGTAAAGACATCACAAGCGACTGATTATGGAGTAAGGAAGTGAAAATATTTTATATATTGATTTTTTAATATGAATAAATGTCAAGGTCGCAGTCATGTGAAAAGAGAAAATTTTTCGTTCCCGTTAACAAGAACCCCGTCTTAGTGGTTTAGGAAAGCCATAGAGATAATCAAGAACTGTTAATATGGAAGGTGCAGTAGTGAAAGTAACTCATTCATAGAGGTATTTGGGAGCAAATGTAATAGTGATGGAGGAAATAGAGAATAAAGGAATCGGAGAGTACGTGAAGCAAGGAAGGTAGAAGAATATGGTCTGTGACAGCAGCGTTCCTGATATAGGAAGGTGTTCGTTAGCTAACTCTCTTTTATGGTACTAAGGTTTGTATGTTAACGCAAATGCGAAAAAAGATGGAAAGCGTTGAGGCACATAGTTTGTAACACATCTGAGTAGACTGATCAGTGTGTTTTCAGATGGTGTGGTCACGTGGGAATAATGAAGGAAAACATAACCGAGGAAGAATAAAAGAGACAGAAAAAGATGATGTCAGATAGGATGAAAAACGTTTAAATCAAAGGACTATTGTGCGTGTTATGTAAGTACATATGACTCTGTGTAGCATCCTAACCGCGACAGTGGGAATTACAAGACCGATCTCAGGTGATGGGCTTACGCAGCTTGCATAAACCGAATCAAAATGCGAGCCTAAATTACTAGCTACTGTCTTTGCCAATGTTATATTCACCCTAAGAATTTTCCAACCATATTTTGTTCCTATTTTAACTCAAAGTTTATAATTCAACAACATAACATAACTAGCGTTACCCGTCTTCAGCAGTTAACTGAATCTTGCTTATACAGTATTTTATCTGCCACTCAGATCCTTTTGCTTTCCTTTTTAATTACTTTCTTCTCTCCTTTTCTTGAAGAAGTTCCTATTTTTCGAATTCCAGCCGATGGAAAACTATTCTTTTTATTTCCTGGTGAACAGTTACCATTTGTTTTTTATTGATTTGCGGTGCCTTTGTTTATTGTCTCAGATTATTAATTTTCAATAAATCCTGGGTTTGAAGTACTTTTTTGTTACTGGTTCATATTTTTCTGATATATTATCGTATTACCTATTTCCTAGACCATTCTTTTTAACCCCATTTCCAATTTCATTCAGATTATCGGAATGCTTCAGTCTGTTTCACGTTTCATAATGTTTCCGTTTCTCTACCAGCAAGGTTCTTTATGGATACTCTTATGATGAATTATTTATTATAAAAAAAAATGAAGTTGGCTTGATGTTTCTCTTATGAGCCCTTCACTAACAACAGAATGTGTCTTTGTTGGCCAGAAAGGCAACTCCAGTCTTCGTTAGTCTGGCACTCGGCTAATGTCCGTTGAGGTGCTCCTCGAGCGATTCTCGCCAAAGTACTCGTGTGCTTCTGAGAAAGATAATCGTGTGATTTTTAGTTTGCTTCCAGCCACACTACATAATTCTTCGTCACCTTGACAGTCGATTCTTAGCCAGGACGCCATCAAGAGCTCTTGAAGGATTTTCTTGCACCAACTTGAATAGTGCCAAATGCGCTAGCTTTTTCCTTTCCTCTCGTAGGAGGCATCAGGATCACATTCGATACACTTGAAATAAATAAATAAATAAATAAATAAATAAATAAATAAATAAATAAATAAATAAATAAATGTCAATTTTAATCATAGCACAGGTTGTCCAAGTGTGAAGCACAATATACCTAGGGTGCTTTAAATTCACAGTTGTCATATCTTGAGAAAATTATACAATTACGCTACAATAATTTTTCATGCTAGTTTTCATTACACTTATCATTTTTCCACTTGATAAAGTATCTTATGGTCCGAAAAGGAAAACGCATCTCATCAGCTTGATGTCACTGCCGTAGCCTATAAAAACTGAAATCAAGTATTATGGATGAACTAAAAATATTTCGTTCTTTCTCATATACTGTCGATGGAATCATATGATCTGGTGTGCTTGCTTACATATTCTTGAAAGCAAGCACAACAACACATATGCTTCCATATATACTGTAATATTAAGAAAGACTGCATATTCATGAAAATCTTTCTTAATGTTACAGTATATCCTACAAACATAGAAATACAAAGAGTAATAAAAAATCAATTAAATATTCTTTTATATCATGCCACTATAAATTCTTCCTGAACTGGAAAAACAATAAGTAAAAAAAAAAGGAGCGGAGACCTTAGCTGATCCTCTCGTTCCTCTGAGCTGTCTGAGAAAGGAAAGAAAAAAGTGAGGGAGAGGAAACAAGACAGCCAAAACCCCCAAGAGAAGAGAGAACTTTTCAAAATGATTTGCAAGCGTCCATTACGAAAGACAGAAAATGCTCTCTCTCTCTCTCTCTCTCTCTCTCTCTCTCTCTCTCTCTCTCTCTCTCTCTCTCTCCCCTTCCTCGTGTATAATGACGTGCATCGGGCGTCACTTTGGACTCTTAAAGAAAAATATACCTGTAGGAAAAACTTCATTTCCATTCCATTTGCTTTGTTAATTTTTTTGCTTCTTTTCGCTTTTGATAACTTTGCTGTACCCGTTTCAGTCTATGGTTTTGTTGACGGACCCTCCGTCCTCCCCGCAGTCTCCTTCATTATTTGAAATAATTAACCAAAGTCTGCCATTCTTGTCGTGGGATTTTCAGAAACAGAGTAACTCGCGCAATAGTCCCTCCTCCCTTTTCATTCTAACCAAAGATAATTAATATGCTCTTCCTAGATACAATACTTTCCATTTTTATTGCCCCACATGACTTTATTCTCAAAACTCCGTGTTTTTTTCCCCATACAAGCCTTAAAATTATTTGCTAGATAAAATGAAAACAGATATTTCTATTCGACGTCATAAAGGTGATCCGGTTTGGACATTCAGTGGCAAGTTTTGGAAGTGTTTCAGAATTCCACAACATTGTTTCAACAAAAATATTGTTTTATATCTAGATGTATTGATGGTTGGTGTTTCATGAAAAACCAGCCAGAATTCATGAATTTTGTAGATGTAGTGATGATTGGTGTTATGAAGACCTCACAACATTCACGAAGAAACATTGAAAAAAAAAAATGGTACTACGTCACTTTATTCCAGACAAAATAATTTCTTAATTCAAAATGATTTTCCTCTGAATGTAGACGAGTTAGATTTTGATACTGAGGTTAGGGAGAAGAGGAAGCAAGATGGACAATTGGTGATTAATAAGAGACTAAAATCAAGAGAGAAAACTGTGATATTTTAGTCAAAAGACTGAAAGATCACTTGACCTAATGCATCACCAAATATTAGAATATTTGACCTGTTGGGCAAACGCAGAGAAAAATGCTTTT
Organism: Macrobrachium rosenbergii; assembly: GCA_039081455.1. Lineage (NCBI taxonomy): Eukaryota > Metazoa > Arthropoda > Malacostraca > Decapoda > Palaemonidae > Macrobrachium > Macrobrachium rosenbergii. The sequence goes on along the minus strand of JANJGK010003060.1, from coordinate 54,934 downwards.
TTTCTTTGATATTTTATTAAAAAATCCGGAGGGGAATTTACCCGGAACTGAAATTGAAAAAACGTTCTTTTTATTCTAGTTTGAAATGGTAGTGAATTGAGCTTACGTTTTGATTATAAGAAATTCACAACACTCAAAAAAAGTTGAAAGAAAAAAGGTCAGCCTCGCAGGACGTCTTTGAATATTTGTGTCAACATTTTACAATACTTCAGTTTTGCTCGCAATTTTATCAAAACATTTTGGCCTTTTGCCTTCTATTAATTTAGGAGTGAAAAATGTCATACCGTTGTGTTCGAACCTGGACAAACGCACATTGCAAATAACAGCTTGGTGATGTATTTAATAATAAATTGTATCAGATGGTAGGTGAACAGATTATACATTCCCACCCTAAAATATTATTCATTGTATTCCTAAATCATTAAGAGGAAACTCTTAAAACTCAAAAAGCAAATTAAAACACTGAACTCAAACTCCACAAAGGAGTAGAGATTGGTCTCGAGAGACCTATAAACTTAGTCTTTATGGGTGGAAACAAATCTAGACGTAAATAATTTTGATAACACCTAATAAAATAATTAAGTGTATATATTTTTACAAAACTATCTTGTTAAATAACTTCCACGGGCAACTTCGGTTTTCTTTTATCATGTACGTTTAACTGGACGCATTTGATATAAACTTTAACTGCAAATAACCTTTTCCGTAAAATAATATAGTGCAAGGTCATCATATGAGCCATGTTCTCGTACAAAAATTCAGGTCCATTCTCACCGGCTTTAAGATATTAAAAGGCAACGATATATGCTCACGTGATAGTTATATAAGACGAAAAACCTACGTCTTTTTGCGTGATTGATGAAAGCAGAGTATTTTTTATTTTATGATGCCATTAAAATTTAGTTTTATTGGTAACGTCGAAGGAATCTCAAGACAAGAAACGAAGAGACAAAGCTGCAATGCATTATCGAGATAGGAACTTCCGTCACGGCAGATAGGGAGAATATGGGTTATGTTCTTTTTAATGTTAAGCGCAGCTTTCAGTAAATACAAACAATAATTAATTTTGAAAGGGGTGTATTGAATTGCAGCAGAATATGATAAAGAAAAAATAAATAAATAAAAGTCTTTTCTGGGGAAAGGTCGATGGAAATTCCCACAAACGACAAAATTTATATACACCAGATGTTCTTTCTTGCTCTGTACGATATTGCGTTTGGCAACTTGCGGTTATAGTTAATAATTCCTCCTTTGATGTTCACGGCTCTTGCCATTTCAGCAACTGCGATATCAGATACTGTCTTTCAGTTGCTTGCTTTTCAATTCTACAATATTTGCGACTTGATGTAGCATTGTCTCTTATATTCAGACATAATACATTATAAAATCTCATGCACAAAAGAAATATTTAATTTGTAAAAAAGGTCATACACGAACATAATCCCCAGAGCATAACCGGGCTGCATCAAGAAAAGATCTTTTCTTGAACTTAAAGCGAGAAAAAGGTATGTTAACAGCATAGCAGAAACATCGTTCACAGGAATGGGTCAGAGAAATACCTGACTAAAAACAGGCAAATTGCTAGAAGAACACTTGACCCTTCGAAATCTTTATTGTTATTATTACTAAAGAAACTATTCAAATAGAAAATACCTAAATACCACTGACTTTCAAAGAAACTGTTCATAAGCCGATTAGAATTCTTCCTGCATTGCTTGTTTATTCAAACCATAGTGTCTTCAGTTTTCACTTTTGATCACAGATACACACTCACGCAATAATATATAAATGTAAGTATGAATAAATATGTATATATACTGTAGATATATATATATATATATATATATATATATATATATATATATATATATATATATATATATATATGTGTGTGTGTGTGTGTGTGTGTGTGTGTGTGTGTGTGTGTGTGTAGATGATAGATAGATAGATAAATAGATAGATATAGATATAGCTCTCTCTCTCTCTCTCTCTCTCTCTCTCTCTCTCTCTCTCTCTCTCTCTCTCTCTCTCTCTCTGTATATGGATGTATGTATATATATATATATATATATATATATATATATATATATATATATATATATATATATATATATATATATATATATATATCTGACTCAGGTCTTTCAGTTGAAAGGCAATGGGGCTAACAGCTTAACCAACAGATTTACGTGGTCAGGTTTACTACCTAGCATACCCATGAGTTTTACCCAACTTCCCGACCCAGCAGTGAGTCAATCTCTCTCTCTCTCTCTCTCTCTCTCTCTCTCTCTCTCTCTCTCTCTCTCTCTCTCTCTCTCTCTCTCTCTCTCACGCTAATTTGTTGACGCATATTGAGGAATGTTATGTCAAAATCTTAGTATAATTTCTAATTACTATTTTGTTTACCACTCATATTATTGCTATATTTTTCATAGAATAAATTTGCAATGTAGCGTTATTTTCTAACATAATCGGAATTAATTGGAGTGTTCAAAACAACCGATGTTTGTTTTACAGAAATTGTTTCTCATATCATCATATTAGTAAATATAATTTATGATCCTTTACTGAATCAGGAATGGAAACACCAATATAAATGTGAAGAAATGTTAAACTTTCCTACTGTTTAACATTTCTCCTAAAGTGCAAAATCCTTCCCCTCTGTTATTTCTTAAAGCATAGGAACCTTTTAATAAACACTCGTACGAAATACTTACTCTCTCCTCCCGTTGCACTACAGATAACAATGGCATCTCTACTAAACTGGCATTCTGACTCGGTAATCTCCCTTTACTGACGGAGACAAAATGGAGAAAGAGCCAAGGGAGCAAAACCACACGCGAGAAAAGACGGAAAAATAAATAAGAACAATGATGGCATTAACGACAGTTGTGAACACTAAAGCGAATACGTTATGAGCTCCCTGTGACGGGGAAATAAATATTGCAACGTCAGTTTCATCAAGGGAAAAGCTTTTGGCAATCATGTCATTATTTACACGAGAGAAAAGGCGAATAATTCATCTTCATTGCTGATGATGATTTTATGTAAATGCAAAAACTCACAGCACATTATAAAACGTGAGATATAACGCATAACATTGAATATCAGATATTCTAAGAATAAAATCACATCCCTAGAGGAATAAATTATGAAACGCATAAAGACATGAATGCATGAAAACTTGCCCTAGCAACTGCCAGCAGTACTGGTTTCGTTCGAAGCATGCTCAAAAGTATAAAACTGATGTAATTAGTCTAACACAGTATGGGACTGAACTATAGGCTATTAATCGTAATAACCTTTACAGAAGAACCCAGAAGAAAACTATTTCGATTTTTATGGAGTATTTTCCAGGACAGCTTCAAAGTCCTTCAAAAGAAGGCATCGTGCTTACCCCCATATAAAAATGGGAAAAAAAGCACGTTAAAAAACGAAGAAGTTTCAGCCATTTACTCATCAACGAGATCTCTCTTTCTAGCTCTCTATAACAAAAAAAGCATAGATAAAGACACTTTGCACACTAATAAAGAGACACAGATAGAAATATATTACAATGAGTTATCAAATTATATATTTCAACAAAATAGCAGAATTCTGATATGCTAAGCCAAAGTGGCAACTAAGCCATCACAATCTAAACTAACTTCTGACTGAAGCTTCTTTTAAAACCCAATTCATCCTCCACCATATCTCTTATTTCAGTGCCTGGTGTTTTGTAAAAACAAAATAGAAATTATTATTGTGTTATTCTGTAAAAAAAATCAATTAGCCGTAAAAGTAGTAACAGCGGCACTTTGCCACTTAGAACTAAGGTTGGACACCGGTGGAACTTTGGACCTCTGATTCTTTAAATACGACTCCATTTTGTTCTAATTTCTAGGTTCAGTCTCATATCTTCATATTGTCTTTAGCTCATGGAATATAGTAGTTAACTTCGTTACATTTCTTATTTAAAATGTGCATCAATGTGGTACTCTTAATAGAATGATGAGGGAGAATACAGTAAATATACTTGACAACAGCAGCGCCAAGACGCTTAATTCTGTTTTTGAAAAATGCAAATAAGCTAACGAGTTGTGTTAAGAATTCGCTCATTAATGAGTTTGTTGATTGTAATTGCAAATTGTAAGTATTCTTCTTTACGAAAGTAATCACCTGATAAGTATTACAAAGCAAAGAAAATAACTCGGTTGCTCTTCTTCGTCAGTGCACCGTGAGTGATAAGAGGAGCTGAAATTCCTTCCACAGAGCGTAATTGCAATGGTAAGATGTTACCATTCCTTCTGGCCAAACATCAGATGAATCTCAGCCAGCCTTTGCCCAGGTATCAAATGAAATCCCTTTCCCTCTACGAGTAATGAGACTTATGTTGGTCTCACTTCGGTGAAAATTACCCGAAAATTATAAACACACACACAGACACAAACACACACACACACACACACACACACACACACACACACACACACACACACACACATATATATATATATATATATATATATATATATATATATATATATATATATATATACATATATATATATATATATATATATATATATATATATATATATATATACATATATATATATATATATATATATATATATATATATATATATACATATGTGTGTGTATGTATATATATACATATATATATATATATATATATATATATATATATATATATATATATATATATATATATATATTGTAGGTGATCGCCTTTGTGTCATTGACATCTTTGATACTGAATTTTTCATATTTTCTCACTTCTAGTTTCAGTCTTTCTTCAAAATTATGGATAAGGACTCACAGTCTGGGTGTGGCTTTCATTTATTCCACTTGCTATGGTCCGTTTCGACTGTGGCAGGGCTTTGTTAAGTAAGAACTAAAATGCAATAACATCCAGTGTCCTATGTATAGCTCCAAGAGGCCGGGAATGCTGGGGAGGGGGGGAGTGTTTGCTGGTTATTATTTATATTTACAATACTTAGTTACCTAGGAGGTGGTATATTATATTTACATAGTTTGGTATTATATTATTAACTACATTATTGCATTGGTTTTTCATTACATTTCTTGTTCTTATGGTGCTAATAAAATTACTGATTTCTCCATCTTCACAGTAGTGTTTGGGCGGGGTTTGTTTTGGCGGTGACCTTGACCTTGTCTCCTTTTCCTGGGGCAGTGGGAGGGCAGCGCCCCATCTGCATCTATCTGGACGTTGAGCGCTTATTACAAGAACTAGCAGACAACACCAGAATAAAATACAAATGCAGCACATATCGGGACCTGACAATAAGAGACAGATAGAGGAAGAAAGATCATCTATGTATAAAAGAATGGTTTCCTCTTCAACAAGAAAACGTCTGTATAACTTCCAAAATAACGAAGATTTCCAGTTACCCAAAATGCTATGAGATCTGGAACATTTTTATATTTAAATATATTCCACTCATATTCAACACTTTATTGCACAAAATCATACCCTCTGTTAAACAATATGTTTCTTGAAATTTCGTTGGAATCAAATGTTTTTATTCACGACTTACCACAATAATTATTCCTGTGTAAACAACGTGATTCGGTACGGTGCAAATAATATTATATGAGTGTGTATGTGTGTGTGTGTGGTCTAGAAAATAAAAAGAAAGAACTAATGTTAATAAAAAAATAAAGTAGAAAGAAAAAAGGGCCATTATACTTTCCCCGCTGCCTGTTCTTCTTTGAAGCGAGAATCACCTTCAGACTTTATGAGTCGAAATATCACCGACTGAAAAAGGGTCGTGTCATAAACATCCGGGGAAAAAATGGTCAAGAATTTGGCGAATAGCTTGAACCACGTCGCATATAACCTTTGTTATAGGAGAGGCAGGTGATTCATGAGAACGTGCTTCATTATAAGAGAGAGAGAGAGAGAGAGAGAGAGAGAGAGAGAGAGAGAGAGAGAGAGAGAGAGAGAGAGTTTAATAGGTGAATATATTTTAGTGAACACTAATTCTTGCAAAGATATCCAGGGCATGATTGATAATTAATTATAAATTGAAACACTGTCTCCATATCACTACCTCCTCTCTTTAAGTTGTACATTTTTTTTTTTCAAAACATTACCAGTGAATGAAATAAAAGAGTTCCAAAATATATCATAGATATATATCATCTTACGGGCTTCAATCACCGAACACGAGAACCAATGACGTACAGTGACGCGCATTAAACCACCCAGCTATCAAAAGAGTTTTAAGTTGTTGCCAACTCTTCTGCACAAATCCCCATGAAACGAGGGTATTTGTGCTTTGCGTCGGTATCAACCCACCTCCACCATGTCGGACGACTGCTGCATTTAAAACACCAGAAATTTATTACTTCACCGTGTTTTTTTATCCACAAGTATTAAGCTACAATTGTCGTTTAATACCCAGTTTGCTCTACCTTGAAAATAATGTATGTACTAGTATATGTATATATATATATATATATATATATATATATATATATATATATATATACAGACACACTCCCACACACACACACACACACACACACACACACACACATATATATATATATATATATATATATATATATATATATATATTGTCAAGACGTTGTACCAAATACCTGGTTATTACACACGTACTAAATATAGAGTTCAAATCTTACCTCACTTACAACCAGATACCTGAATTCTCGTAACAAAAAAAAAAAAATACAACTGAATACTATAAACGCAACCAGTGATCCCTTAAAAGAGTTATCAACAATGTGAGGTCTCAATAGTTAAACATAAAATATAATACAGTATATTAAAGGACATCACCCTATTAAATTCTGTATCTCGCTGCAAATCTCTCTCCTCGATTCGAATCACTTCAAAAAAGCTAAAGGAACACAACTCTCTCTGATTTGTTTACAAAAATAATCAACCTTCCCACTGGTGGTCAGCAAATGAAACAAAGTTTACTATTATTAAGTTGCAATAATTTTGGAAATATAATTTTAATTAATTCTTGAATCTAGTTATGAAACAAAACGTTAAATTATCAAAGCAAAATTATTAAGTTTTGAAAGAAAATAAAATAAAAAACAAACAATTTGAACAAAACCATGACAAAATAAACAAAAACATAAAATATGAAAAATGCAAATATATCAAAATCACCAAAGTGGTATCAGTACTTTTCACCTTTATGTGACTGGTCTATCAACCACTAAATCACAAATACTCACAAAACATAGATTGATCTAAACAACACTCACAAAAAAACATGGTTTTAAATTTTTACCTTAAATGCCGCAACGGCCGTTACACACTAATAAAACTTCACGATCAACACCAAAAAATGACCAACAAATATGTACTTTACGTTACAAACTAATACAAAAGAGAGAGAGAGAGAGAGAGGGGGGGAGGGGGTTGACTTTTTAGTGTTCAACGCAGCACTGCCCCTTGGAACGAAATGAATCTTTTACTCGATATCGCCAAATTAAAACCCCCACAAAATATTCTAGTACGAAAGGGACCACACCATTAACCAGAGAGCTAAATGCGTTCAAAGGTTGACTCATAGCAACAGACACGTGATTTCCACGCTCTGTGAGACTTAGCATACCCCTACTAACATGTGACAATCGGCCGCAGTCACGTGTGTTTGTCTGATGTAGCCTTCCTTACTCACCTTATTATGGAAATTATAGTACATTATTATAATAGTGAAGTTTAACACAGCCATCTGTACAAACGACATTTCAGTCTTAGTAAATAGAATATCTCTTGTATACAGAAAAGCATATAACAATTAGCAAAGCAAATTACAACAACATTCTGAACAAAATATAATTCTAACATATTTCATACATAAAGTAGGGAACTACATAAGATTCCTCCCCTCAGGAGTTTCTTTGTCCCGACGGGATAAATAATCTGCAACTACATTGTTTTTTTCCTGAAACGTGTTTCACTTTCACATTATAAGGTCTCTGGATATGATTTTTCATCTTGTTTATAAAAGTGACTGTGTTATGGTCAAGCAACACTAAAATTTCTTCACTCCAGGGTCTGTTCACATACTGTGCACTTCAAACTTTTTTAATGCTGTTATTAGTGCTAATGTTTCTTCTTAAATCGCTGAATATGCTCTCTGATGCTTTTTCTGTTTTGCAGACATAAAACAGACAAGATGTCATCTTCTTGAATTAGGACTGTTCCGATTCCACATTTGGAGACATCAACTTGTATCATAAACTTTTTATTAAAGCCTGGAGCTTGGAGTACTGGTCCTCATGTTAAAATGGCTTTTACCTTCTCAAATGACTCCTGACATTCTGGAATCCAAATAAACTTAGTTTTGGTACTAGTTAAATCAGTCAGGGGAGCTACTACGGCTGAGAAATTCGGACTGAATCAACGATAAAATCCAGCCATCCCCAAATATTTCTGTAATTGCTTCCTAGCAGTGAAAGGGATAGCCTTACGGACACCCTCTACATTAGCATCAACATGAGCGAGATGGCCTTTTCCAACTTCAAATCCTCGATACTGAACAGCTGCCTTTCCAAATTCACTCTTTTCTAGGTTGATTGTTAGTCCTGCAAACTATTATTGTATGGTAATAGCAGCAAATTTTGTGTGTTGTAAGGTTCTTTTTAATTTTGATACAGTCCTTTTGCAACCTCTAATGAATTGTCTAATACGCTGTCAGGATAATTAAATTTTTTTGCCTGTATTCTTAATCTTACCTATTTCATCAAAAATATATTCAGAGCTATATATACTTAATGCTCTTAAAAACATAGCTGTGAACACTGATTTCTTAACAGAGGAAGAAATATAAGTAGATTTTCTGTAAACACTGTATTTAGACCCATTATACTAATTCCATGTATCAGGCAAACCAAAAATGATATGCACCCATCCTTTTCCATTTCCATAATGGTACTAACTGGCTTTACTTGGTAAAATTTACTCACATCTTCGTTCCCTGGCCATTCACAAAATGTAAAGTCAACATACCTGAACCATACTACACTGCATAGAATGATTTTATAATACTTTCTTTAAAAAATAAAATTACATACAAATTACTTAACAATGGAGATAGAGGGTTTCCCCATTGACATACTGAAATTTTCTGAGTAAAATTTCCCATTGAATTCAAATTTAGATTTTTTACACATAAATTAATCATTTCAGCTAGAGTTGTGTGTTCTCTAATCATTCCGATAAAAACTCGAGCTGATCATCAATTAGCACCTTTGTGAATAGTGATACCACATCAAAACTCACAAACCTGGATTCGCTATTACTCTGTACATTGTTTAGTTAATTTTAGTATATTCCAAGATGGGAAAAGAACACAGAAAGGTCAGTGTTCTTTTCTCATTTTCGAATACGTCGTCAGAGATTCCGCATAGAAATATCGTAACCAGATAGGGTTACGATATTTATAAGAATATTAATATAACGCAAAACATTATTCTTGACTGTGGATTTATCTTCACGTCAAGGTGATGAAACATCAGTAATCTAGTAATTTAGACTGGCGATTCAGAATTTTTGATGGTATATCTTACGAAAAATGTTAATATTTGTTACGTTCATTGATGTAATTTATCAATTGTTTTTCTTTAAATTCATTCTAGTACATTTCTGCCTATTTACCTGTACCTTTTGGGACCCTGTATGGAACTTTCAATAAAAAATGAGGCGAGTAAATATGAAAAATACAGGTACGCAAGTAGCAAAATTAGTTAACTAAAGTATGGAAATGAGAAAAACAGGAACCTTTGAGAATGTGTCAAAAAGATACTTTGTCGAGAAATTCGGCTGACAAGCAATCGTTTACACTTTTAATCTGTTAGGTACGAAGGCTCTCCTGCCTATGTCATTTCCCCAGATATATGTGAGCCCTGTAAGGAGAGTGGATCAAGGGCAGACTTAATAATACATGGAGTGGTGATCGCCAAGTCGTCTGTAGGCTACGCCATCTATGTGTAAACCCGATAACCCTGTTGTGGGATTAGGATCGGTTGTGCAACTTAAGACATAACTATCATCATTATTACATGTATTATTAAGCAACGAAAATTTGCTATAATGAAGTAAATATATTTTTCAATGTTGTAAATGTCTACTCTAAACCTAATTTGGAACTCTTCTACTTGTCCGAAATGAGTAACGAAGACAAACGTTACCAATTAAACGTTAGGTAGATAGATAGACAGATAGAAAGACAGACACACAGATAGATAGATGGTTAGTCTTTAATATTTGCTAAATGTCCGTCGCATTCGGACCTTTCAAATCAATTTTACCACAACGGAAAATTCACTTCGAAAAGAAAATAGAGACCGAAGAAGGAGGGAGAGGCTTTTCATAAAAGAAGAATAAGGAACAGAAAGAAACTTAAGATGTCACTGAAAGTAGTCGATTCGTACTGTTGGACGTTCGAGTCTCCCAGGTACAGAATCGTTATTAGTTATAATTCCCATCCGGTGATATTCTTGACATTTGTAGTCTAAAACATCGATTCCTCTTGTCGCTTACGCTAATTCTTTCACCACCTGATGAGCAGCTTCTCCGGATATTTACACTTCCATTTGCAGGCAAATAGATTATTGGAAATTCAACTAATAAATAATATGTTTTCATAACCTGAAGAAGAAAAAAGCAGGAATATTTAAGACGACTCTTCACAAATTTCTGATAACATTCTCCATTCTGAATTTCTTTAAAAATCCCGCTTCTTCCCAAATGATCACCTGCCATCACACCCTTTTACAAACCAAGAAAAACAATGAGGTTGAGAAAGAATGTTTTAAATCTGGATGGGACGCTCAAGTATGGTCGACTGGACAGACAAACGCACATTCTAGGTTTTGGATAAGGCCATCTCTGCAAATATCTTATTGTGTTGAATATGAAGGATGACGCATCAGATGACAGCATGATGCCTGGAAACCTCTCACTTAATTCAGCTTAAACAGGATAGAATTCCCATGTATGACTTCCAAGATGAGTATGACTAAAGATTATTTTCTTGAAATTATAAAAAATTGCAAAGTGCCCTTACTTTCTAACTCTACCACACGCTGTTCCTTGTTCTTAATATTTGTTATGGACAAAAGTCATTCAGTTTCATTTTACGGATGGGGTGAGGCCATAACAGGTTTCGGTTAACTAAAGACATCAACATTGTTATCATTGCAATCATACCCATATTGCTTCATATTAGGTCATAAAACAAGTGTAGTATTACCTATTTTCTGCTCTTCTGGGAAAAAGATCTTATCGAAATCAAACTCAGTAGACTCAACATAACTCAACATACTTTAGCGTAAAGAGTACCTAGCTATCAGTATGATAAAAGGAGTTCCTTTATCTATGGTTTTAGAGTGAACGCAAAAAATTCCCATTTGTTTTCCCAGCAGTTTCCCAAGACCGAAGAAGTAATCAGGTGAAAGTCAACAGGTAACTAAAGGGTATGCAGTGTCTGCTGGAGTTTTACCAGCCACTTGAATTCAAGAAAACGTTGCTTAAAGCGTTCCGCATTATTCCTTCAGTAATGCAGTCGCGAAAGGTTCAACTTTTATGTCAGGCGTTGTACAACTCTCTTTTTGGTTTAGACATAATTAAGAATAAGTCTATGTTATATCAAGAAAAAAACATAAGCAACACTTGAACGATTGAAGGCTTGCATCAGCCTCTTTAGAATATGAATTGTGTGTGCTCTGCTTGGTACTAGAAAGATGACAGGGTACATTCTGTTCATTTACTCATATATTCATTTCTGAATGAAAAGTTGCTAAATCATTTCTAGATCTTATTCCATTTAGATTAGCTTCTGAGCATGCAATAAGGAGGCTCTCATGATGCTTGATTGGCTTCAATCCCTTGAACTAAGATGTGGCTCGCTCTGTACCCCAAATGACTCATTGCATTTTCATAGCTATACTCGTAAGTCTTCCATTTTAATTTTGGATTCAAAATGACTAAATGTCACAGTTTTCTATGATCAAGTATTAGTCATTTACTGAAAGTTTATTTCAAAACCTCTTTCAATTTTTAACAGTACTTTTTGCCAAAGTTATTTCTTATTGCATTATTACGTTCATGAACTTTTCTTCCTGCTCGTTTTCCCTCGTGATCTATTTCCAAATTTTGTCTAACAAAGCAACATTTGTTTCAAGAAAAAGTGATTTTGTACGAGGAAATGAAGAAAAGAAAACGAGGATATTTACTTGCTCCTTATCTTTTTTTTTATTATTTATTATGGTTTTTAGCAACGTGAAATCAATGTCTTAGACATTTTTCACCACTTTCCGCTGTTACAGGACGTTACCTATCAGTAATGAATCATTATAATCTGGAGTTTTTCGTGTAGAAGTCAGCCTAGTGAGAGACATGAACACCCTTCCTCTTCAGGATATGCCTAAAGACACGGAGGAGAAGAGTCGGCAAGGACATTAATTAAGCCGTTTTACCGAAGATAGCGAGTCAAGGGTGGTCACTCACTCAGAATTCCCTTAGTTTTTCTGCTCCCTCTCTCTCCATCTATTTCTATTCCTTCTTTGTTTAAACCGATGTGATGTTGAAGTGAAAGGTCTGACCTGGCATAAGCCTGAAGGCCAAAAGAAAAAGAAGAGAAAAACGGGACAGCGAGGAATCTTTAGACCGATTGTCCGATTGTTCTATAAGTTTTATATTTTCATGGAAAATTGTTCAGTTCGGTTGTCGAATTGCAAGCTAGTTAATCTGCCTCATAGTTAAAAAAAATCAATCGTCATTTGATTGTCTCTCTTTTTTTTCCTTCAGCTTACTCCGTTGCCCCTGAGTATCCTTATTTTATATCGATTTCTTTTCGTTTACTTTGTGTTGATCATATTATATGATTCTCTACAGTGCATTATTTCCTGCGCTCATATCGCATGGTCCAGTACCCTACCGAATTCCTTTTAAAGCTACAGTAGGTGCGGATTGTTGCTTGATTCCGTTCGAACGCTTCCTGGATACAGGATCTCCTCCAATAACCGTTTTGTCTGGTCTCCGTAAATAGTAAAAAGAAAAACTGGTGGGCAAAAAGGGCGAGAGAGATATCGAGCTATGAAATAGTTACTGTTATTCTTGTGAAGTGTGTTGTTTATAAAAGGACCGTTCTACGAAAGTCCAGAGATGGATAAGAAAAATGCACTATTTTGTATGTATGCATGTATATATATATATATATATATATATATATATATATATATATATATATACACATATATATATATATATATATATATATACATATATATATATATATATATATATATATATATATATATATATATATATATATATATATATATATATATATATATATATACATATATATATATATATATATATATATATATATACATATATATATATATATATATACATATATATATATATATATATATATATATATATATATATATATATATATATTTATTGCTATCTCCTCACCCTCATGATTTATTAGCTGAGTGGGACTTGAACTTAACCTCCTCTCCTTCATTCCTCTAATTTTCTCAAAACAAAACACTTTTTCTTCAGAAGCTGCTTTAAAGTACTTTCTAGTACAAGCGATAGGATCAGCAGTACTACTAGCAAGAGCCTCCTCCCTTTTAGTCATAACCCACACCTCTAAAATAATTATTCTTTGTGCTCTCCTCCTTAAGATAGGGGCGGCCCCCCTCCACTTTTGACTCCCCCCAATCATACAAGGTATCTCGTGACCACAATGTATTATTTTAATAACTATTCAAAAAGTAGCTCCAATGGCGATAGTAACCTACACCCTGTCACCAGGAACTCTAACAACTATCACAAGAGCCTCCATTATATCTGCAATCTTAGGGGGAATTGGAGGTCTCAACCAGACACTCCTGCGGAAAATTATAGCCTATTCGTCCATCAGGCACATAGGTTGAATACTGGCCGCTATCTCTTTAAACACTACCATTTGAGCCAATTATCTACTAATCTACAGAATCATCTCTGCCTCACTAGCAATCATAATAAATCAAAATCAACTTTACCACATCAAACAACTCATATCACTTTCCTACTCCCAAGTAAATAAAATTAGAGTTTTTCTAAGCCTGTTTTCCCTAGGGGGATTACCACCATTCTTAGCTTTACATTGACAGCAATTTGAGTTTTTTTCAGATAAGAATTGGAAGTGCCATCTGGTAAAATAAACTCAAACATTTTTATTCGTATTAGTCTTTAAATATTCCATGAAGGCGGTCCACTTTGAATTGCATCTGTGTATACCTTGAGAAATATTTCTGAATACTCAATGCTGTTTCAACAAAAATATTCTTTCGCTTTATTTTCTTTTCGAAATTTTAACGTTGGACTTCTGATAAACAAAACTTACGAACAAATAATGAATGAATGATTTTAACATATAATTTTATAATCTAAACAATATGTGTTTCTCAGATACTTTACTTTCTAGAGATTCTTCAACTCTATAGCTTCTCCTTCACATAGAAAATAGCAAATACTTTGATAATGGCGTTAGAAAGGACAATTAATAAGGACTAATAGACCAAAACCAGAAAACAAAATAGATAAGGAGAACCAAGAGAGAAAATGAGATCACTTGTTATTATAATAATAACCTTTAGAGTTCAGTCAAAGGGCTGAAAGATCACTTGTCCCATTGCTGCACCAGTCGTTCAGATTCGAGAGTGAGATTTGTCCTTCGTGCCGAACCCTTATCCTTTTTAAGTTTTCTGTAAAAGAAAACTATTGAGATAGCTTTGTCGCACTTTGTCTGTCCGCCCTCAGATCTTAAAAACTACTGAGACGAGAGGGCTGCAAATTGGTATGTTGATCTTCCATCCTCCAATCATCAAACATACCAAATTGCAGCCCTCTAGCCTCAGTAGTTTTGATTTTATTTAAGGTTAAAGTCAGCCATAATCGTAATTCTGGCAACGCTATAGGTACCAACAACACGGGCCACCACCAGACCGTGGCTGAGTTTGATAGGCCGCGGCTAAGAGTTTCGTGGGAGGTGGCTGAGGCCACCACCAGACCGTGGCTGCGTTTCCTGGGCAGCGGTTAAGAGTTATGCGCTGTACAGAAAAGTCGATTGCGCCAAAGAAACTTCGGCGCATTTTTTACTTATCTGTCCGTCCGCACTCTTTCTCTCTGCATTGTTTCTGTCCGCCCTCAGATCTTAAAACGTACTGAGGCCAGAGGGCTGCAAATTGGTATGTTGACCATCCACCCTCCAATCATCAAATATACCAAATTGCAGCCCTCTAGACTCAGTAGCTTTTATTTGATCTTAGGTTAAATTTAGCCGTGATCGTGCGTCTGGCAACGCTATAGGACAGGCCGTGGTTAAAGTTCCACGGGCAGCGGCTCACACAGCATTATACCGAGACCACCACAAGATAGATCTATTTTCGACGGCCTTGAAAGCTCGATTGCTCCGAAGAAACTTCGGTGCATTTTTTACTTGTGTTTTTTTTTTAGATTTTAAGGGGTATGTATTCGGAACAGGAATACAACACCTGTTCTTTCATAATAGACACTGAATTGATGGTGAGTTTCGCTTACGTTTTTATATTGTGGTACTTTTATTGTTAGAAACTCACGATTCCCAAATCGGGGTGAGGGAGAAAAAGAGTTCAGCCTCACAGGAGCTTCCTGGATGTTAACGTGCCATCAGTTTAGTTATTATTTCCCCCCTTTTATATTCATCAAAATATAGTGCATTTAATTTCTCTTGATTAAGACCGACGGTTGTCATACCATTTTGTTCTGCCATGTACATTGATCCATTCTGAACCATATTTTTATGACGTCTTTCTTAAAAAAAGCCTCTAAAATAATGATTTAATTTGCAATTAGAGCCACATCATATGATCAGATTATATCACCACAGTAAAATATTCTTCGCCATATTCAATAAATATAGACCTTATAATTCCTTAATTTGACTCGTTAAACACCTAAAATTATTTAATTAACGATGGAAAAGAAGAGGTGAAAATCATCCTTTCAGACTCCATTACTTTTTGTTAAAAGAATAACCTCTTACATTTCAATCTAACTCATTAAACTAGAATTATTTCCAAAATTTAATAACTTTTTACCATATAGTAATATATGGCGGTAAAATTGTTTCATATTCGCATTCAAAAACGCATGTTTGTTCCTTCTTGCTTCAGCTATATTATGGCAAGATTTCATTTGCCTTTAGCTATTCGAAAATAACACCTTTTATATTCTTTACTTTGAGATGCTATTTCATTGCAGAAATTCTGTTTACCAGGTGCAAATATTTTTATTCCAGATGACTATACGTTCTTTTGTACTGTTATTTTAGCTATTGTATTGCAAAATTTTTCTATCATGTTTCAGTCCTTTTGAAGATGTCTTGGAAAACTAAAGGTGAAACCGGTCAGAATTTATACAGTGCTTCATTTTCTCTGTTACATCTACGTAAATGAATATGTTTATGCATGCATACACACACACACACACACACACACACACACACACATATATATATATATATATATATATATATATATATATATATATATATATATATATATATATATATATATATATTTATTTATATATATATATATATATATATATATATATATATATATATATATATATATATATATATATATATATATGCTGGCATTAATTGCACTCTGTATATCCCTTCAACTTTCTCTTCTCGAACATGTGACGCTGCAGAGCCCTTTGTTCACAGACACGAGGTTGTGAGGAGATTAAGTATGGCCAGAAGCAGAATAGAACCGGCGATGCAGATTAAGAGAAAGGACATTTGACATGAACACCTGGTTCTTGAGTCATAAATGGTGCATGAGCATATGGAAACGACACCAACCCCATCTACCTGTGGATGACCTCCTAACCCCTGACCGAAGCCATATAAGGGCCTCAACGAAGGAACGAGAGTGAGAGACATGAACGTGAGCGAGACACATCTCCCCCTTCCATCCCCACCTCCTTCAGAGAGCCATGCCCTACCACATGGTCCTATCTTGTAGGGACCCTTAGCATTCTTACCAGTGAAGCACTTAGCCCTCCTCTGCTGCCATTACCCTCGCTGAAGCCACCTCTTATACAATGCAAAGTGATCTTTTGCAAAGGTTCTTCCAGTCAGTCACACTGTTTAATTCTCATACTAAACTTCATATTTCCATTTCTGAGTGGCAGTATTTCCATATCTACCTTGCCTTGTTAGGGCAGTGTTACGTAAAAGCCCGTGTTTAAATAATTACATAAAATCGTGTGCTCAAGGCTTCTTTGGCACCCTCTGTGCTAGCATTGTCCTATGAGCATTTTACTGCGTCCTTACTGGCTTTTAATTGGTAAATCTCTCCGTTTACAGAGGGTTTGTTAGTCTTGGAAATCTCTCTTGACTATGCCTTGTATCAGCATCATCACACCAACAGTATACCTTCAAGAGTTCCCCGTTATAATTAACCTGTGAGACCTTGCCTGCCTGATTAGTCCATTTCATCTTCTGATAGTTCATTTCATGTAAATACGCATAATCTTAACTTATCCTAACGTGTTTACTTACAAATACCTTGTGATTAGAGCCCTCAGCTCAGTTAAATTCCCCCTTTTTCCTTTTTCTTCACGATCTCCTGAATCAACAGCAGTCAGATTTTATACAAAAATAGAGGTTAGTAACGAAATCATTCATTTAGAGTCTACAACTGGCTCATGATAAGCATTTCCCCAGGTTAAACCATATATATATATATATATATATATATATATATATATATATATATATATATATATATATATATATATATATATATATATATATATATGTGTGTGTGTGTGTGTGTGTGTGTGTGTGTGTGTGTGTATGCGTGCATATATATCACACATTACCACAGGTGAAAAATAAGAGACGGGGTGTAGGTCCTGACCGGTTTTGACTTTATTTCCAAGCCATTGATGAAGGACTGATACAGAGTATAAGAAGTCACAAATATATATATTACAGGAACATTACTGACGAACATACACAACCGTTAGAGACTACATACCCACACCACAGGCCAGTGTCGAGGTAGGAGTGGCCTTCAAAACTCATTTGGCTAAAAATCACAATATACTCTCAGGGGACAATACTGATAAACATACCGACCATAGGCGACCTCTTATCCACACCTGACAGGTGTCAGGGAGGCAGAGTTTGGAAACTCATTAGTACTACTGCCCCTGTACTGTGTTTACAAATATGATAATCCTATTTTCATACATCTCTACTGCCTGCCTTAAAATTTAAACAATTTACAAATTTCTTTTGATATTAAAGTATCAAGTTTATACATCCCTTTACTGACATTCATATTATGGTTGTAACTTTCTTTTATAAAGCTAGATTCAATGATATTCCTTTCCAGTGCATTATTAGAATATACGATCCTTTTTGCCCCTTCCCAGTTGATAACATTATTGTTCTCACTAACATGTACAAAAATACCACTTTTTCCCTGTCCATATCTCACACATTTCTTATGCTGTTCAATTCTTTTTTCCAGTGCTTTCCCCGTTTGGCCAATATAAAAGTCGTCACAGGACTTGCATGGAATTTTATATACACACCCTTTAGTATTGTCAGGGGAGTTCTTGATAAGTACATTTTTCATTGTTTTATTATTCTTAAATGCGACATTAACATCAAAATTCTTAAGAAGATGGGGGATATCTTTCATATTATTATTATAAGGCAGTACAAGCAAATTTTTTGTGTTGTAAGGTTCTTTTTGGTTTTGATACATAGTCCTTTTTGCCGCTTCAAATGCACTGTTTAATACACTTTCAGGATATTTCAATTTCTTGCCTGCATTCCCAATCTCATCTATTTCCTCATCAATGTATTCAGGGCTACATACTCGTAATGCTCTCAAAAACATAGATGAAAACATTGATTTTTTAACCTTATTGCTTTTTCCGGAATAGAAATGCACATAAGAAGAAATATTAGTGGGTTTTCTATACACACTATATTTAAACCCACTACTATTTCTTCGTATGAGGACATCCAAAAAGGGTAAGCACTCATTTTCCATTCCATAGTGAATTTCATTGATGGTACTAATTGATTTAACTTGGTAAAAAAGTTATTTACATCTTGGTTCCCTGGCCATACACAAATTATGTCGTCAACATACCTAAACCATGTTAATTCCATGCAATGTAACATAGGACCAGGATGAGGAGGAGGAGGAGGAGGGTTAGTGACAGTGGAGTATGACACAGGATGAAGGTGGACTAGCAAACTTTTAGGCATGGAGGAATAAATTGTATAAACGCATAAATATTGACAAGTATCCATTAGAACAGCTTTAGACCATGACTGGCCAAACGTGCTCTACAGTATCTTGAAGAATGAGCTAAAGAAAGTATTTTGGGGCATACTACTTACATCAGAAGAACTGTAAAACATTTTTTGTTCTCAGTATAAATCATGAAAAACTGTTTAAAATGCCTCAATTTCTGTATTTTTAAAATGTAGATAACATTGCAAAATGCATTCGCTTTCCTTGACCTTTTTAACCTGCGGTGACCTGCTTCTTGGGCTAATTTGCATATTTTTTTTTTTTATTTTAATTGAAAGAGGATATAAAGCCGATTATTTTGAACCATAATTTGTTGTCCTCTGATTAGGAGTAATGAAGTGTTCGGGATTCGTAAAATTCAAGGTTCAAAACGTACAAATACGCCCCTGACTTTGAGATGGCCCCATACCCTTACCCACCGCTAATCTGAGTGCAGACAAGCAGATTCATAAATGGCACACCTAGGGGTATCCAAAAATACTAGTGGCCGAAAATCCCCAAGAGGGGGGAGGGGGTTACGGTAGCCCTTGGCCTATCTGTCCCCAATTACAAATAGTAGTTGATTATATGAAAACAGTGCTACAGTGTTTAGAGTTGCAGACGAAGGAGAGATTTCTGAACATCCTCCTGTTTGACATCCAATTTAAGTCAAAGCAGGACAGAAATATGGCCGTTATAATCATCACAGGATATATATATATATATATATATATATATATATATATATATATATATATATATATATATATATATATATATATATATGGGGTTCGAATGCCTAGATACAAAAAATCAAATGAGAATGAGACCACTCAGTGTATTAAAGGGAAGTGGTTAATAAAAACAAGATATGGGAGTAATTTTTGTAATTTCATCCAGCAAAATGCATTTCATATACTTTCTAATGTAAGTAACAGTACATTTATTGCGGTGTTTTACTACGCTACATAATTAACTGAAACTGAATAGAGGTCTGGTTGAGGTAAGAACGTTGAAATGGCAACGTTTGGTAAAAAAAAAAAAAGGAAAAAAATTTTGTTGACGTAAGTCTTATGTTGAATGGTTTGCATTGTAAAATGTATCAGTATAATTAGATATGCGATGGTTGAGAGGGTGGAAATGTTTTCTCCATCCTTGATTGGGAATAGTTCTATTTTTGTAGACTTTGGCAACAACATAACAGTTACGATGTGAATGGTTTTTGTTTATATAGTTACTTTTTGTGTACCTTGTGTTAGTATTTGTTTAGATGATTATGTACATAACTTTAGTACTTAAACGTCATTAAAATTCTTTATCTTCACATACGATCACAAAATTTACCAAATGGCCTGATTAACTTGGTATTAGTTGTTAGTACTATTGCCTGATTACATATAATATTGTATATGCAGATAGTTATTTTTATAATAAAATAAAAAAAATTCCTACTGTCTACCGTATTTGACTCAGGAGTTTTATTTACTATTAATTCCTAGTGTCTATCTTAAGAGCTCTATCTAACGTTCTTCCTATCACGTACTCATGTCTGAAACGTAATATTGTGCCAGGATATCGTTTTTTTACTAGTCGTAGTGGTGTGAAAACGATCTTATACAAAATTCACGAAAGCAAGAATTCAACCACAACAGGACAACCCACACAGAACCAACCACATCACACTTGAAGAAAACATTTACCCAAATCCTACAGAGGAAGAAAAACTGTTTTAGACCGACGCCCACGCCCACGCCACCCCGTTTTAAAACTACACCTAGACCAAACGACCCCATTAACCACGATGGTGATTCAGCAGCGACACGACTGCCAAATCACTGGAGTACTTAGGGCCACAAATTACGCCCATCCCCACCCCCTAGCCTGGCTAACAAAGCAAGAAAGCACCCCTTGGTACTGCTATACCACTGCATCAGATAAGCAGGAAAGGACATAAAGATACATAACCCTTAGATCATGAAACTCCTGCGCTGCTCTACTATGTAAAGAATCAAGACATAACAAATCCCTGCTTCGACGACAAAGGATATGTACCAGGGGGTGCTTTCTTGCTTTGTTAGCTTGTATCACAATGCATCCGATTGTGTGGAAGTGTAGCCTACTATACACGCACGGGTCAGATGAGATTATCGAAGACTAAGTGAATGCTCTATCCCATGCATCCTGGGATAGAAAGGAACCGAAATGGCACAGAACTTAGGCCCAACTCACATGGACCACGCCACAAAGTGGCGAGCTCCTGCACAGTCAACAATTTGTATGGAAGCTAACGTGAGCAACACACACGCTGGCCACAGACCGAAAACCAAGGTCTAGAGAATACTCTAGATCTTGCTTCTGTCGCGTTGGGTGGCTAGTTCCAAATGCAAGGTCCACAGAAAGGGACTCAGGGAGGTCTGTCCACGCGCAGGCAAATTGCGGGTGAGCCAGGCTAGGGGGTGGGGGTGGGCGTAATTTGTGGCCCTAAGTACTCCAGTGTCATATCCGTAATACGTCGCAAATTTCGAGACCCATATGCTTATATGCAAACGAAGTCACAGGAACAACTTCTAGACCAACATATGCTCAATATGAAGCAAGAACAATGATTCCCAGAAGCATGTATCGGACATTTGCTACGACACAATGAAAATTTCAAGGCCCAACCATCAAACTTCTACTCAATGCATGAAAATTTTCGGGCTCATGCATGTCAATAACACTAAAACGCTCGCACGACTTCGAGAACCATGTATCACATGCATACATGAACAATAGGCAGCTTCGAAAACCATATATGCATACAAAAACACAAGGGTACTTTCTAGAACCATGTATAACATGCACACAATAAACACAAGTGTAATTTCGAGAACCATGTATCACATGCATACAAAAACATAAGGGTAATCTCTAGAACCACGTATCACATGCATACAAAAACACAAGGGTAATTTCGAGAACCATATATCATATGCGCACAATAACACAAATGTAATTTCTAGAACCACGTATCACATGCATACAAAAACACAAGGGTAATTTCTAGAACCATGTGTCACATGCATACAAAAATACAAGGGTAATTTCTAGAACTATGTATCATATGCATACAAAAATACAAGGGTAGTTTCTAGAACAATGCACCACATGCATATATACAAAACCAAAAGTACAACTTCACTTGGAGAGCCATGCAGCAGCAGCAGCAGCAGTATCACAGGTTGAGTGTGCCACAAGGACGTCTTCCAGACCCATCCATGTATCACATGCTAATCACGCCGGCGCCATTTCAATACCCCTGCTTTGGGAACATTCTATGGAGCCATTTCAATACCCCTGCTTTGGGAACATTGTATGGAGCCATTTCAATACCCCTGCTTTGGGAACATTCTATGGAGCCATTTCAATACCCCTGCTTTGGGAACATTCTATGGATCATGTATGTCTGAAAATGTTATGGATCTTGTATCATATCATCTGTACATCACAAGGAAATAATTAAGGATCAAAGTATGCAACACAAGGAAAATCTTATGAATCGTGCATCTCTTTGTCAGAAAATGTTGAAATGCGCTTCTAGGATATGCATGCAAATGTAAATGTTATGATCATTTATTAATTTCTGTATATCAGCTGGAAATTTTTACAAATTATTCACCTCAGCCTCTCAGCAGTGCAAGGAACATTATTCACCATCATTTACTACAATCTCCAAATAACTCAAAAGTTTAAGATTAACTTTCATAAAATTTCATCAATGGCATGAAAATTTTAGAGGTCATGTATCGGAGCCTCTTAAAGTAAGGATCACGTGTCTCAGGTTCCGTACGTTTCGCTGGAACTCCTACACATCATGGATCTCTACTAGAAAACAAGGAAAATATTTTTGGGCCATCATTTTTTCTTTGGCAGTGGCCAAATGAACGTGCAACCTAAACTACTGTCTGTATGTAGCTAAACATCTAAAATAGAAGTTGTGGCTCGTTAGAAGCTTCCTACATGTAGAGGAAATTTTATTAATTTTGTTCGACATATTCTCTAAACCAGCGACAATAATTTGACGCCAGAATTTAATATATATATATATATATATATATATATATATATATATATATATATATATATATATATATATATATATATATATATATCGCATCAACGAAAACCTCGAAAAACCTTATGAATAATCAGGTACAACATCTATCAATCTATTATCTCCGTCACATCCAGATAACCGTAATTTACTTAATTGACCCCAGCTTGATATTGACCCTTCTCGGTCGCCCACAAATAAAAAAGAAAAAAGAAAAACTTTCATATATACTCCAAGAATATTTCATTAGCACCTTGATTTAAGAAACGATATCCTAGAATGACGTCAAGTCCACACTATGAAATCGATCATAACCTGTATCTAAATACATTGCTAGACGATAAAATAAAATGACGTGGATACAATCTCATTTGCAGTCACATTATCCTGTTTCCTACCGAAAACAAACCTAGCCAGTTTACAAGAATAACAAATCAACGGAAAGGAAAAGCCCGAAAATGCTCACCATTAAAATTCACAAACGTCGGTGTCCAAGGAACGCCTCTAATCAAGGAATTCCTTGAAACATACGAAAAATCACTAAATAAAATGACTACAGGGAACAACTAATTAATACAAACGAAACACGGTGCGCGAACTTAATAACTTTGAACCAATAAATGTACGACTGATGGAATTGACGACGGGCCGGCTCCTCACCTCTCCCTCTAAGAAGTCATAAGTCTGACTCTGATGACTCCCACTAAAAACCATCGATCGAAACTTCCAAGCCAACCACTGTACTTGCATCTTGTACAAAAAGGAAAGGTTTCCTTTATTTACGCTTCCTTCGCATCAAAAAGCGAATTCGAGTTAGTTTGTATTTAAACGAAGACTTTGAGGAAAGAACGCCCAAGCGTTATTAATTTCATTATATAACTGATTTTCATTTTGGTCTCAAAATGGGATGTGTACGAAAACTGGCTGGAGCTGAGGTACCGCAATTACACGTTCTGAAGTACCAGATCAGACAACCAAACAAATAAATTCAGCATCATTGCATGCATAGCTGTTTCCAGGTGCTGATGCACGTACATGACTGTACGTAGTCAAATGAACGAAACAAAACAAATCGGGTGCTGCTTTGTCTACACGTCACCTACTCCCAGGTGCTATAGGCCTATAGTACTAAACACCGTATGGCAAATGTAAGGTAGACGGCCTCACCAAGATGTCGTTATTATTAATATAATAATAATAATTTGTCGACCACACAATACAGAAATGGGTGTATATAAACTTTGATCCCCGAAGTGCTAGTGCTAAACACGGCGTCCCAAGGAGCTTCCGCCATGTTTAGTACTAGTACCCTGGAGTAGGTGGCGCGTAGATAACGAGCCAAAGTACACGAATCGCACTATTTTTCATAGGCATAAGGCTATGGAAATTATCTCAATAAAGTAAAAACAGGATTTTGAATAAGGTATTAGACGTGAAGCTTGATGAGATTTCACCGGAGATGTACTGAAAGGTAGAGGGAAATGAGTGATCGTTTTGATGTGTTACTAGAAATGCTGAATACAGAGGCTTCTACATAAATATATACTGTATGTACAAGCCACGCATAATAGACTTTAATAATAATTATGTGTTGAACGAATGCTGGTGATACTAAATTAGTTTACACGTGTAAAAGATACTAGCAAATAGGTATTAGTTGCATAGCTACTGAGTCTTGTATACTCATATAAATGTAATAATTCTAAAACGCCTTTCCCTCTAGAACTGGGAGGTACCAGGTGTTACCTCTGAGTTGACAGCAAGATTGAAGGCCCCACAACCAGCCTCAGGAATGCCCAATCAGCTTTTAGGTGTTGAAGGCAGCTGGCATCTCCACCCTTCCAAAAACTGCACTCGTTCAACGCTACTCAGTTTATCTAATCGCTTCCGAAATTTAGCGGAGGAACGGAAAGCTACTACTACACCTATAATAGCAAAAGCGAGTATATATATATATATATATATATATATATATATATATATATATATTATATATATATATATATATATATATATATATATATATATATATATATATATATATATATATATATTGTGATCGTTGTCTAGATGTTGTTGTTTGAAGACTTGTGCACCGTATATAGAAGGCTGAGAGGAACGAATACTTGACCTTTATTGAATACTTGTGACCCAGCTGCAGCAGCAAGACCAAGTACAGTCAAAAGTCTAGTTCTTCTCTACTGAATTTCTCCTTCCGAGCTTATTAAGCATTCTAAATATGATCAGTGTGATGAATGATGCATGCAGTCGGTGTAGTGAAATGGAGCTGACCGCAATTGAGACGGCACATACTGTAGTACCATCAGAGAAAAACCATCATTCTGCAACAATGAAGGGTCAGTGGAATTGTTTTTTTTTTAATTCCCTGTCTTTCTTATGTAACTATCTTTGTATTTGCCTTTTATTCCTCTCTGGATAGTTGTTTTTATAGATTAAACGGTACTGTTCAATTTTAATTCTCGGTAGTTAGTACTGATGTGTTTTAATTTATTCTATTTCTGTTTTAGTGAGTGTTGTTTTTATTGCATTTATTTATTTTTAGATGCCTGATGATGCGGTACGTTACAGCCTTGAAATTAGTCGCAGTAAAGAATGTTTATTCAAGTACTGGTCCACCTATTCCTCATTCGACTCCACTTTCCACGGAATTCTTCTGTTGCACACACACACACACACACACACACACACACACACACACACACATATATATATATATATATATATATATATATATATATATATATATATATATATATATACTGTATATATACTGTATATATGGTATTCCTTTAGACTGCTTTCGCAGTTTTTACCCTTTTAAAGTTTATTTTCTAGCTAAACTTTATTCTCATCAAACTACTCTTGACTTTGCATTCCTCAATTTTCCCAGCTAGTAGCATGTTTGGCCAGTGTTATCAGTGGGAAAAAAAAAAGTATCCGAAACGATACCAGAAATTTTAAAAATGTAGCCATTCCCTTAAAAAAACTATCCCAAATGTATTCAGTATTTTAATTCATCAAAATCATGACATTTCTGCCACTAATAATATATTTGTAAACTTATACATAATCTTGAAACCTATTCATCATTCATTCGCCTAACAATGGAGAACGTTTCTTTTCTTCCCACTCACGTATTTCTGTTGCGCACTTGGAACGCATTTTTTTTTTCTCTGTAACGTTTTATCTAACGATCCCTCTCGACTACTCAGTGGTGAAAAGCGTTTTGATAATCTATCAAAAAAGTATAATAATGAACATACACACCGTTAACATTGAATTTAAATAGTTTACTAAACACTGCTGACTGAAAAGTTTTACCTTTAGTGCGTCAAAAATGTGATTTTGAAATACAGCGGTCTTAATAAATATTACTGATTATAATAAACAACAACGTGATAGTTCAAATGAGAGTATTTAAACATTTCTAAATGGAACCGACATCACAAAAAATGCAACTTAAAAGGGCAAAATGCAAATATATTTGTATTACGCAGTAATTTAAACTGTCACCCGATTGCCAGGGTTTCTGTGGTTACGATCAAACGAAAAATAGTGAACAAGTAGTTTGACGTATGGTGAAATATTAATCTGCTTGAAAGCAGCTTTAGCCGAGTCAGTCATAGAATCATTATAAGGCTTCCATTCATGCCAGTGAATAATCAATCCCCTCCATTCCCTTTGGCTAAGGCTAATAATTCAAGGCCATTTAGTTACTGTGTTAGCTTGTTCTTATTACCAGTTTTTATCAGTTTGATACGGGAGAAAATTCTCTCCACTACAGCAGAGAGAGAGAGAGAGAGAGAGAGAGAGAGAGAGAGAGAGAGAGAGAGAGAAAGAGAGAGAGAGAGAGGAGTGCGGCAGGACTGACAAATCCGACATGAATTGGGAGCGTTAAGGGAGCATAGGCAGGTGTACCATCACTGCATTTCATTTTCTTGACTGGACACCAAAATTCAGTGGGGTTATGGCTTATTTTATCTAAAAAATGAGTGTTCCCCATGCAGCAGTACGTGATCATAATTAAAGCCCCGGGAAATTTAGCAAAGAGAGGAACTAGACTTTCGATAGTAATTGCCCTTGCTGCTACTGGGTCACAAGCGTTCAATTCTTCATCGTTCAATAAAGGTCAAATATTCATTCCTTTCAGCCTTGTAATGCAGTGTATTGCACCGATGTATCACCTTCTTTACAATATACGCGTTTCACCAAAATATAGGTATAATAAGTAACGTAAGACATAAAGAAAGTAACCATCCGCATGTTTGTAACTTGAACTTTTTTTAGTCAGTTTTGTAGCGACAAAAATTCTCAATAAAATTGATTACATTTACTGACATAATAAATGTCACCACACAATTTCCATACTGAATAACCCATAAACAATAACATGTATGCATCAAGCGATTACCCATCTCGTGCGTGAAACATACACGTACCAAACAAGGTTTAAACCTTCGCTGGTCGCCAGTCAAAGAAATTTATAACAAGCAAGCATCAGCCCTTTGCTTGAGAAAATAATGTCTATATGATGATCCTCTGTCCTATTTTACATTCGGTAAGCAATCTTGGGTATTATTCATATCCAGAAAAGGCAGTATTTTAAACGATTATGAGT
This sequence comes from Macrobrachium rosenbergii, assembly GCA_039081455.1. Classification (NCBI taxonomy): domain Eukaryota; kingdom Metazoa; phylum Arthropoda; class Malacostraca; order Decapoda; family Palaemonidae; genus Macrobrachium; species Macrobrachium rosenbergii. Next base: position 26,813 of record JANJGK010003060.1, on the reverse strand, counting down.
AGTGGGTTAAAATCATCCTTGCCAGTACGATAAAAAAGCATTTGAGGGTTAAATAAAATATGAGAAAAGGAAAGCATAGAAAAATGTATCCAATTTCAGGAAAAATCGCGGTAGCAGTATCCAATTTTAGTACTATCCAATTTTTGCCAATTTCTACCATTCCGTATAATTTTGGTCAGCGTCATAAAAACGTATCATTTGGATACTTTTTGTCAGAGTGTATCCAAATGATACTTTCGTATCCATTTTGGATACATTCTTGGCTTGTCCCACATTCATAACATGCGTGAATTTCATTTTATTTTAAAGGAGAAAGATAAGATTGCGGAGGAGATGTCTTCGTAACTACCCTTAACAACCACTCGCTTGTTGATCATATAATCACCAATAAGTCTGCACTAGCGTCTAGTAGGCGTGACATCTGGGGTTTGGGGGGCGGGGAGGACACGACGCTGTTATCAGAGCGCCTTCAAAGCCGTCGAAGATACCGGTATGAACGTGCGTGTCTAAGTGAATTGGCTTAATGTGTTTAGCGAATGATTATATTTGTGATTTATGGAGTGCGTCGTGACTGCTGCTGATGGGAAACCTTCGTGGTGAGCGTCGTTATGCTTTGGTAAGCTTTATCTATGACGCCGTAGTTACTTCATTGGTTTTGATTTACGTTGGCTTAGCTAAGTGTTAAGGTGCATTGTCAATGCAATGGCTGAAGCGTCTGTAGCCGCGAGGCTGCGGCTCCCATTTTGCACTCATTGCCATTATATCAAATGAGAAGGTTTTCATTATCACGGCACTGACAACACACTTTGGTTATTTTTCGTTAGACTCCAGCCACCTCCCGCTTTATAATTTATAATTTTCTTGGGTAAATCACATCAAAACAAAAAATTTCTTCTCAATACATAACCTTCGCAAATGCCTAATAGCAGAGAAAAATAAGGACTTGTAAGGTAAGACAATACCAGCGCCCCCCCCCCCCCCTCCATAACTAATACGGCAAAATTGTAACCAGTAAACACCCCTAGTTTACGTTAGGTTGGTATTTTTAGGTTCTTTTACTACTTTATCATTTCCTGGCCATTTTTGCATAATAAAATCCAAAATGGTTTTTCATGCAAAAATGGCTAGCTGGCACCTTTGGAAATGGCTGGCTGGAGTCTTCCGAAAAATTACCCACACTTTTACCGAGTCATATTTGTCGCTTCCAGTATATGGGTGCTGTATATTAAACCACTAATGACCGGCCTTCCTTCTCATAGTTCTCTTCGAAGCAGGTCTGGGTCTTCCGACTTAAGTAGGCTACAACGGTGGCCGGTAACACGCCGGCCGAAATATTTCTTGCCTCCTATGTTGTAATGTGTGTATAATATTTACCGTCTTGTGTGTATGTTTTGACATTCATCCCCAAGGGGCTAGCCTAGTACTTAAAAGGGCGCCCGTTCTGCCATAGTGAGCATCGTCCTTTGGTTACGGAGTCGCGGAGGAAACAGTCCTATGTGCAAGCCCCTTCACCATAACAGGGCCTCCACGGATGCATGGTTACTTTACCCTGCATCTGAACAAAAATTGCCCCAAAAACTGTTGGTCACCCTAATACAATTGGTATATACTGTATATGTGTGGCATAGAAAGTGATTATTAACCGTTTTATGTGATAATGGACATAGCCTAATCCGTGTCAAAAGTTGTGTATCAAATACTCCTTTAATTTTGCTGCCCATCCCAGCAAAAAAAAAATATATTAAAAATTTCTTTCAGGATTCACAAATACTGTATATTTATACTTAGCAAAAGTTGGTGCCATTAAGGGATGAGTCATGGGAAGTAAGATGGGAAGAGAATATGAACGGTGTAGTTAAAACCATAATAGTGGTTGCAGCTGGGTGTCCAAGGGAACGCTACAAATTTTATTATGCCCATAGTGCACCGATAGAGGTTCTCTGGCGGCACTATCCCCCTATGGAACCGCCCCCCACCTCCCCAAAATGTTAATGCAAAGCTCATCCTAGAGAGCTGTTAATCAGCTCAGAGGTCTGGTAAAACTAAGGTATACTTTTTTTTTTTATCCTAACGAGGGGAGAAGTCGGCGTCTGCCGTCTCGTAGTTTTCCCTGAACTTTTAAGTAGTGATCATAACCTGCTTTATGTATGTATATTATACTGTATATATATCTCAAATCCAAAGTTGATGTATTTCCATTCCAGTTTCCCGCCTTCCTCCACCCTCTTCCTCAATTCCTCAATTTTCCCTCCATCCCCACCCTCTTCCTCAACTACGACCAGACGATTGTGTCAAATTTTGGCCCGGAAACCAAAACTCAGGCTATTTCAATGGCTTTGTTCAATAATGTAATGAATGTCCGTATTTTATGAGAATTAAGAAAAAACTTATCAAATAGCTCAATTGATAACGTTATTTATGCAATAATAAAAATTATTAATGATTGTATGCTAATTAGCAACGCTGCTGAGGGTTAGAGCTCGTCAGTGAGGCTTGAGCTAGAGAGAGGAGGGCTGGGGGGACCGCCCATTGCGCACGGGAATCCCCCCCCCCCCCCCCGCGTGATTCCCTGTGATTGGTTAACTTGGAAAGGCGACGTCAGTCAAGCGACTGACGTTACATAAGGGAAAGTCAACCGTCTACATTGTTACCAGCTAACAATCGACTCCCGTGAATTATTTATATATTACTTTAACATTAACAGATTTTCTTTAGAGTTATAGTTTATGCTGTGGGGATCTCGAATTATTAGGGTTAGAACATCAAATATAAATGTACGTCCAGAGTTAATATGGAGCAAGATCAGGCCCCGTAGCCTTACACATCAGTTTCTATGGCTGTTATTTTTTCCCCCCAGATATGTTGAGTGTTTGCTGATATTCATTCAGTGTTGCCACACGTACGATAATTATCGTACATGTACGATAAAAACGGCCTTGGTACGATGTACGATAGCATTTTCCATTATCGTACGGTTTGTACGATAATTCTAAGGTGTTGATAAGTATATAATTACAAATATAAGTGGTCGGTGAACTCCTCCATGGGTTCTTCCGAAGTTTACTGAGTTCAACAAATTTTTCCAGTCAGATAAAGCAGTGATAACAGTTCTCCATGATAAAGTGTCCATGCTATTCAGAGACCTCCTCCCATTTATGATCTAAATACTGTAAATCCTGGAAGACATGACAGGCATCTTAGTGACAGCCAAATGTACCTAGGAGTTAAAGTTATGCAGGGATTAAAAAAAACCCTCCATACAGGAAGGAAAAGAAAGCTCAACAGCAGGAGTTTTTTCAGAGGTGTAGAAGTTTCTTTGTAGTGGCATACACACAAATAAAGAAGAGGTATAATTTCAAAGATGGTGTCCTGTCAAAATGAAACTGTCTCTGTCCAAAAAATGCTCTCTCATCAGAATTCAGAGAAAGGATCCCTTCCTTATGCCCTCTTGCATCTGAGCTTCCTCTGATTGTACCCCCAGATGACCACTCACTGCTTCAAAAGCTGGATGATCAATGGAGAATGTTTCTCATATTGCAACATGAACTTAAACATCTCGTTAATAAGTCACCTGATAAGTTCTGGGGAGTAGTGTCCCAAAAAGAGTCTAGTTTTTCAGACCTAGCCAATTTTGCTCTAACTGCTCTTTGCTTGCTGCGCTCTAATGCTGAATGCGAACGAGTGCTCAGTAAAGTTAACCTTTTTAAAACCAAACAAAGAAACAGACTGAAAGCAAGGGCAGTTAATTGGGCTCTTCTCTCTGCTAGTCGCATCATAGTTTCAGGAGGGTCATGTGTTCATTTTACTCCTGCAAATGATATGTTTTCCAGAATAAATAACCATGCACAGTGATTCCAGAACATCAGAGAACATGAATTTGATTTGGAAGAAGATTCTTAAAGATATACTTTACAATTATTATTGTTATTAATTTCTTTATCATGGGATAAGTATCAGTACCAGTCATGTTTAATTATATATATTTATTTTAAATCACTACTCAGTGATACTATTTTGATTTTCGATGTTTTGGGGTGTTTAAAGATATGTATGAGTAGGTCGCATAATATTGAGAGCAGGTCTTAACATATTCGAATCAAAACACACAATTATATTATATATATACAGTATATATATATATATATATATATATATATATATATATATATATATATATATATATATATAAATTTATTATACATATATATATATATATATATATATATATATATATATTATATATATATATATATATATATATATATATATATATATATATATATATATATATATATATATATATATATATATATATATATATATATATATATATATATATATATATATATATATATATATATATAAACATGAATAATATTCTGGCCTTCACCGGAAGCCAGTGCAAATTAAGAAGGGTAATCCTATCCTGTCCCGCGAATCAACAGAAGCAACACCTTTTATTAGTCTAGCAGCTCTGTTCATGATTTTCCGCAGTTTCTTGAGCTGTACATTGGGCAACTTTTAGTACACCGAGTTATAATAATGCAGACGGTTTATGACACAGTTGATGACAAGATTCTAAACAGAACTCGCATTAAGATATTTCCTCACAAACGCTATGTTCTTGAGATTGTATCCTGCAACTTTTACTGAATTGTTAATTTGTGAACTGTCAAATTACAATCCAAGTACTCCCCGAGATTACGAATTAAGAGCAAAAAATATACTCAGTTGACTTTTAAACACGCTTCACTGTTGTGTGAACATTTTCAGTGGATTTGATTGTATGAATATATTAAATTGGTCAACATTATCCAAAAACAGCCAGAAATAAGCTCCGGAGCTCTTGAGGTAGTCTTTAATTGCGAATGGTGAACATATTGACAGTATTATCTCATGATGATAGCCATTCCCTCAGGATTCAAATGCACCGATTTGCAAGTTTGCCCTCGGTGAATAAACACTGATCGCGCGATTTTTTTTTTTTTTTTTTTTTAGGTCGGGCTTAGCCTGTTTGAACATTATATAGCTGCTGTATGAAGAATGTTTCCTTGTTTTTCTTCCCTGTGACGGGACATGCTGCTGTCTCGTTCCTCCCTTATAATTTATTACTCATTTTTTGCACTGGGTTCGCGTTTGACCCAATAGCGCCAGCATGCTTTCATTTCTGTGCGAATTGTAGACGTATACAATTTTGCAGTAACTTTAAGCTATAGTATAGACATATTTCATAATATTTTGTAAATAGACATATATTTCATATATTTTTTTTAAGTAAATTAAAGGAGTAGAGGTTGGAGTTAATGCTTAAATTATATATTGGCCTACCATTAAGCGTTAAAAACGTTCAGAGTTGTACTTATCAAAGTCTAATAAAAGATAAGTCTGTTCGCGCGGAGGTGGTGACGTCACGGAGCCCCGAGTATCCAAAATTATAGAAAACGGAGTGATTAATGGGGGACTTATGTTTATGTATTTTGTCCACTTCTCAGTCACACTATTTAACTTTATTAATTTCAAGTATATCATTCGTATTTCAAGAAAAAATAATATAAATAGTATGATTAAAATATATACGCAATGTTTCTGTCTGTTCTTGTTATAGCTTACTTAAAATTGATATTGGTGAGGAGTGGCCAGTTTACATTGCACTCTATCAGTAAATTACTGTGTAACCTTATAAATGACTGTGTATTATTATTATTATTATTATTATTATTATTATTATTATTAACCTTAGTAATTACTTAGTAATTCATAAGAAGTTACTGCAGTAAACGAGTAGAAATAAGAGAGAAGTGAACAAAGCATCTTACACATTATAATGTAGGCCTAATTTCGCGTTTAATTATATAATTAACCTTTGAACTGTAAGCTTCTATCCTCATGTCTTTTTTTGTAGATTTTGCAGCTTACCTTCTGTGGTGTAATAATAGCACTGATATGGCTACATAACTTGTGAAGTTGATGCAGAGAGGGATGAAATAACCCCGAGTATAATGTGATAGTGGGGCATTATGTTAAATAAGAGTGAGACTTTGACATCTTTCATCATCAAATTAGCAGCAAACTATTATAATGTTCATAGTGAAGAATTCAGTCAGGTTTAAAGTTGTTGAAAACACAAATGAAACCAGACGAGTAGGACAGGAATTGAAGGCAGGTAGATTGTTTTCGTAATTGGATGTGCAGCCACTAACAGCACAATTGCTAGGCATGTTTGATTGCCGCTGCCAGAGTTCTGCACACAACTCCGGCTGGTTGGTGACCGACTCCGTTTCATGTAACGGACCCAGCATTTTGCGGACTAGATGACGTCTTTGCGCGACTCGTGCTACTTTTTCGCAGCAAGTGAACAGACTTATCTTTTATTAGACTTTGCTTGTTATAACCTTAGATATCTATCGTGTTTCTTAATATTTTTCAGCTCAGGGCGATGAAGATACAAAATACGAATACAAAGCTAGTAATATGAATTGTCTCCGAAATGTGGATTGTTTGGGTTCGGTTTGAGATCAGGATTTCTTTAAAACTTAGGTGTGGATTTTTTTTTTTAGAACGCTTTGCCAAAAGTGGTATTCGTCACTCGGAATCAGTGATTAGATTTCGTTGATATGAAGAGGTCATTTTTAAGAGGGGGTTGCGGTGGGGGGGGGGGTGAGGATTGAGTACTTACTCGCTTTCAAATATTCCTGGCTTAAGAGCGAAATCCCATACATTTAACATAGATTTGGGTAACCATTTAATCATTATACTTCGCGACAATTTGGGTAACCATTTAATCATTATACTTCGAGACCAGAGTATTAATCGTTGCGGAACACGATTTGGAAAAACAGAAAAGGAAGGGGGGAATGCGTGTTTTGGGATTGGTTGCTCAGACTTGGATAAGGTTTAAGGTCCAAATGTAAGTTACAATCGAGTATTATGTTTTACAGATACGGATATATATATATATATATATATATATATATATATATATATATATATATATATATATATATATATATATATATATATATATATTAGATATTTATATGAGAATCCTTTTAAACTTATCTATAATTTCTTATTTAATATTATTACGGCATCGATAACCTAGGTTTTTATGCCAGTTTTAATAGCCACAAATCAATCAATGTGTGGGTAGAACACACTGGTATGCGAGGCAGTAGGCCGGCCCAGGTAAAAGCATTATGTACAGTGGTACTGAGGTTCCGACTTCTTTGACTTGTGTGGTCTGGTTGGTAGCACCCTTACCTTTGAGTTGAAAGACATGGGTTTGATCCCGATGTTTCAGAAATTTATGTCTGTTCCACATGTGATTGTTGATTACACACACACACACACACACACATATATATATGCGTATATATATATATATATATATATATATATATATATATATATATATATAAAATGGTGTCGAAGTTTTTTTTTTTTTTTATAAGTACACGTTTCATTGTCTTGTTCTTAAATGCGACATTATCATGACCAAAATCCTTGAGAAGACAGACAGAGAGTAGGGCGTATCAGAAACGGTAGAGTATTTTTTCCTGCACTGTCTCTGTAGTATACATAATGTGATTTCTACTATTGTGTATCAGTCCTTCGTCCAATGGCTTTGAAATAAAGCTAAAACTCTCAGGACCTACTGTAGACCTAGTCTCACTTTTTCACCTGTGTGATAAATGAATAAAGTGCTGAAGGGATTATAATATATGCACACGTCCTATATTATTGTATGTATAGTTGTGTATATATATATATCACATACATAGGTAAAACATACATATATAATTACATACTTGATAATACGTACATACATAAAATATATAGTTTGTAAATAGATATTTGTTTTAGATATATTTATGTATACATGCATACATATTAACGTGTATATACTGTACACAACTATAGTTTTACATATGAATTATGTTTATATATATATATATATATATATATATATATATATATATATATATATATATATATATAATGTGTGTGTGTGCGTGTGTGTAATCTATATATGTATATGTACTGATTGATCTATATGTATTAGGTTTTGTGTAGGTGACGAGACCCCGCCCACTTTTGGGTTTACATAGAGGAACAACTAAGCCAATAGATCAGTTTTGCTTCTGGTTCTTGTATCGTCCACACACCAAAGCTTGGTTTTGACATTTGTTATTTCTTGCCATCCAGTGAAGTACTCTTTGTATGGGAGCCTTTCGGTGTTGCTTTTTTTCCAGATTTCGACTTCGTTACTGGTTTTGACTTTGAGCTAGTTAGTATGTCACTCTAGCTTTTTTAGTTCGACTTTTAGCTCGTTAGTATGTCAGACACTAGCTTTTTTAGTTTCCGGTATTGCAGCAAAGGCTGCAATACCGGGTCAACGAAAATAGCCTATGACTCACATATCCTGTGCACAAATGGCAGAGGGCAAGTTTGTACCATTAATTCGACATGCGACGAATGCAGGGATTGGGACGAACTTAATGGAAGACCTTGGCTTCTCATTTAAATAAATTCGAGAGATCGCAAGAGGAAGGCAGCTGCTAAAGCCAGCAAGAAATGACTAGTCAGACGACTCCTAAATCTTTAGGTGGTTCACTTAAGGTAGATTCTGAGGCCTACAAGACGTTTGTTTGGCGGCCTCATTTCTGCGTCTGTAACTCAGAAAACTAGCAATATGTTTATAGTTCTTCATTTATCTCAAGTTTTGCACAAGACAGGAAAGTTTTGATCATACCATGGGATCTGGTATCACTTAAACAACTAAATAGTGATTTCCTGATATCAATAAGATAAAACACAAAGGAATTACTAGGAGTAAAAGTGAAGAGAGAAGCATTTAACTCTTTATGCTGGATTTTACTTATCATCGGATTTTGCACCATTCATGCGATCAAGATAAAATGAAACTTGTGTTTTCATACAATAAATTCACCCTGAGTACGCTGGTGGTTTCATATTTTAGGTTTGCGTGAAATGTGAAGAGAAAGTGAAGAATGTCTCATCATGTAGCATCCCTTCTTGACTCAGTTTGGCAGTAGTGCCAAGAGATGGTGATCTGCAAACAGCGAGAGCTTTGAGGTGCTGGTGACAGTTGCCAATTAGTGATATGAGAGGTTGCAGTTTCGGCAATATTTACGGCATTATTATGCCATTACATTATCTGTAAATAAATGCATAGAATTCCCTTTATGACTATTGAACTTTTCCACTCCAATATCATATGTCATTTGAGAAGTGTCTTCTTTCTGGCTCCCAGCGCCCTGCCTTTAGTGTGCAATGAAGTTCTGAATCCAGCTGAGCACACTGTACTTGGTGAATGCCTTTCACACGATGAGTGCCCAGTAGCAACCGAGCGCCGTGCATTACCTGAATGGATGCCTTCAGTTAAACGCCCTGAAACAGCTAAGCTTTCTGAAGCTTCAGAGTTCCCTGATGCATCTGCTTGCTCTAGAGGTCTGGCGTGCATCTACTCCTATGCCTGGTGCCAGTGCCTCGAGGGAACCAGCCAGTATTTTGACATTGGCTTCTAAGCTGCAAGTGCCAGCTTCGTCCAGTTCGGCGATGAATTGTCCGTAGGCCTCAAGTTTGGATCCAGCTTTGGCTCCTCTTCAACGCTAGTTGGAAAGCATTCTGCAGTTTCTTCACGGACCATCCACTGCTAAGGTACCTCCATCGGATGCTCCCTTATCTCCTGTTTTGTCAGAAGAGAATTTCGATCAAGATTCTCCACAGACTCCTTACGCGTCCCTTCTGAGGTTTTTACTTCAGAACTTCTCGTAGTACTTCTCTTCTGCGTCTCCTGCATCCCTGGCTTCATCTTTTATGATGAGCAGTACCCTTCGGACACTGCTGGACCCCCTAAGTTTGTTCTTGTCCGCGTCCAAGAAGGCCCTCAGTGAAGTGGAGAACTGGCTTTCCAAGAAGAGTGATCAGGGGAAAGCTTGCTTTAGTGTCACTCCTTCTTGTCTTTCTAGGCCTTGTTACTTATCTTATGCTACTGGAGAGCTCCTTCCCTGGGAGTGGCTGCCTCTTCCCTTGGGGACGTCTCTGATCTCATTGACGCAGGCCGTTGATCCGCTCTTGCCTCAGCGAAGGTATTCTTTTCAATGCAAGAGATGGACCACCTTCTGAAAAGTCTTTTTAAGACTTTTTATTGACTGGTTCTTAGGTGCTCTTGCCAAGAAAGTTCAGGATCCATTGCTTCCGCCTGATCATGCTTCAGAACTAATGGGTTTTCTCTCCTGTGCTGACAAAGCAGTCAGAGACAGTTCACAGGAGGTTGCCTCGCTATACATGATGGGCATGCTCAAGAAAATGGAACTACGGGTCTCCCATACATCTAAGGATGTGACAGCGTCTGAAAAATCAGCACTTTTATTTGCTCTGCTGGACAAGTATCATCTTTTCCCACGGACGACAGTAAGTGAAGTAGTTTACACCCTGCATAAGAATTCTACCCAGGATCATCTTACACAGTCAACAAAGCGACAGAGAGATTGGACCACAGTACCCAACAAGACGACTACTCCTGCAGTCGAGGCCCTTTTGTGAGGGCAGGCAGAGATCTCAATCCAGGTCCAGAGTACATGTTAGGTTCACACTGCGAACCATCAAGAAGTCATCAACTAAACCTTCAGGCCCCCCTCAACTAGGGACCACCTTGACATGGTGAGGGGGCTCTTGAACCCCAGGAATCTGTTCCCGGCTTTAAGTCCAAGAGTCCCATATGGCATTATGTATTTGTTTGGATTACATTATGCGGAATTTTCCACTGCTGCTAAAATTCATTTCACCTGATAAATAGGAAAAGATATCATAGCTTGGAATGGGTTTATATCCGAAGCTAAATAATGAGAACTGTGGTAGGACCATCAACTGCCCGATAATGTTCATACCTGAGAGTTATCAGATTGATAGCTCAAAGGCGGAACTATTCTTTAGGGCTAGACCACGGATTCCAGGGGGGTCTGGTTCTAGGGATAGGACTCTCGGTATTCTATCCGGTTTGCCCATAACATGGTTAGGGTGGGGATAATTCTTGTAATACCCTCAATCCTACCAAGTGGGTTTGGCTTACACTTGGGCCATTCTAATAATGTTGTGCCATCCCCCTATGAGGTAGGGTAGGGACGCGGACATTTGGGAGTCGGCTCTCACTTGTGCCATTGGCGGAAGAATAAACCGCATGAAAGGCTGATGATATCTTTTTAAGGTTTTCAGTTTTTTTTTTTTATTTTACTTCAATCTTAATGCTCAGTTGTGTTAAAGATTTAACTACCCCTGGACCCTTTGATGGTAGCGACTTGGCACATTTGACAACTGCAGAACCTCCTCTGACCTCTCTCTGGAAAAATTAGAAAAAAATACGAATGTAATTACTCTGGAGCCCTATGCTCCAACGAAAAACAAACCAAAAAAACAAATATCTTGACCCAACCTTGACTCACTTCGACTCCCTCTTTGAGAGTGGAAGTTGATCAAGATTCCTAACCTTAGGAACAGAGAAAAAAATGTTGGCATTGAAATTAGAAAACTTCCCGTTAAATCGACATTAAACAACTGAAATGTCATTCAGACAAGTAAAAGAACAGATGTGGTGGATAGAAACCACAAGATATCAATTGGAAAATTACTTAAATATAAAAAATATTAACAATGTAGAAGTACATATAAAAAAACATGACAATATGAACAGTGTACAGGGTACCATAATACTCCCTGACAATGATGAACCAATAGAAAAGAAAATATTGCTAGATTCTTGTAAAAAAAAAAAGGTACAACAATGTACAAGA
>JANJGK010003060.1:0-10000 GCA_039081455.1 Macrobrachium rosenbergii | reverse complement strand
ATATGAGGATGTAGTCAGTGTAGACCACACAAAAGGGAAGGCGCCCAGCAGCTTGTCTGTAAGTCTTTGGAAGGTTGCCTTTGCATTCTTTAGTTGAATGTGTCTGTGCCAATGGGGGTGATGATCGTGGTCTTTTCTATATCTTCCTTTGCTACTGGAACTTTGAAGTATCCCTTCACCAGGTCTATTTTGGTGAAGATCTTTGCTCCGTTTACTGTATTTGTTTGGTTTATCTGCAATGTTGGGCAACTGGTATCTATCTGGCTTCGTTCTGATGTTTAGCCGCCGATAGTCTCTGCACAGGCGCCATGTTCCGTCGGATTTTGGTACCATGTGGAAGGGGGATGCCCAAGGGCTGGGGGCTTTTTGGCATATTCTTGCATTCTCCATTTCTCTGAACACTTGTTTGGTGTAGGCAAGTTTCTCTGGGGCTAACCATCGGAAGCGTGCGTGGACTGGGGAACCTGTTTCTATATGGTGCTAGATGTGCTTTGCTGGTTTGGTTAAGTCGTGCAGCAGGTAGTCTTAGAAGACCTCTTGGTAGTCTTGTTGAAGTCTGTGTATCTCTGGCAGTGGGGTAGCTGCTGCTACTATGGGGCCTGTATGTCTTCTCTGCTGTTGCATGGTGATGGGTTGTTTGCACAGCTGTTGAGGAGGTGATACAGGAGCCGTTTTCAGGATCAGTTGTTTTGATGCTGGATGAAGGTCCAACTGTAGTCTTTTCCACTGAATGACACGTTCATATTCCTCTTCCCATACATCTCCAGTGGTGCTCCGCTGGCTGTGGATACGTGAAGGTTGGCGGGTGGGGTGGGGTTGGGTCGTTCGTGTGGGCTGGCTGGCACAAATGATTTGCATGTCTGACAAGGAATTCCATGTTCGGCCTTTTGTCCCTGATGAAGAAATACGTAGAGACCTTGCATTCACATCTGGAAGAAAGACAGCAGAAAGTAGGCGCGGCTTCTCTTATGAGACAACTTGTCTGCTCGCCGGTGACAGTTAGTTTTGTGGGTCACTGATGCAACCCTCTTGCATGTTTTTGAGAATGGGCAGCCTTTTTCACACTTTCTGGCTTTTATTCCAAATTTCCAAAGGAAGCAGCACATTCCCTCCGGTAGTTCGGTTTTCTTCTGTCTCATCTTGCTGTTGTTCGTCTGCTTGGGAAAGTGCCGTTTGCGGATGGGGCATCTGATCCGTCTGGGTTACTGTTGAATTCTGTGTCTGTTGCTTGCTGTGACCTTTGTGCAGCTGCTGCTGCTGCTATGGGTGCCTGTGTGGGCTCCACTGCTTTTTGGGCCATGTTTACTTCATCAACCAAAGTCAGAATTCTTGTATTGGCATGGCCGAGATGTTGACAACGGCGGGTAGTGTTCCCAGCCCATTTAACTTCTGGTAGATGTGTGATGGCCTCTCGTCACCTATGGCTGCCCCGACGTTGCCCAGGAATTTCTTGGCTTTTTATGGCAGGTGGCATCCTGAAGGATGACTTTATCTGGTCCTTCAGCGCTTCGTAGGTGATGGGTCTGGAGTTCTGTGAGCCATTCTGCTACCTTCTTGAAGACATCATCTGGTAGAAATTCGAGATTGGCATATGCTGTACATGCTGAGGTGATTTTCTTCGACCAGAAGATCGTTTCCGCCCTAAAGAACGAAGCTTCTGGGTTGGCGGGTGTGAAGGGCGGCAGGCTTATGGAGGTGGTGGCGACGGTGTCATAGGAGAGGCTGTCAACATTGTGGCTGGTTGTGCTGGTCATCTCCATGGTCACCAATGTGTGGAGGCATGCGCAAGTAAAGGCTCATTTACACTAGGCTTCACAGCCCGCTGCATATGTAAAACTTATCACCAATTCCTCCCAAATTCTAGTTAGCCCTGCCCACTTGACTACTCTTCAGGTCGCATGGAGCACCACCCAACCTATCAAGCTTGGCATGATGGCTGCAGCATGACTTACTCAGCCTGTAAGGAGGTACTGACTGACATGCTGGCTGGTTGTTGTCTAGTTTATTACTGCCTGATGTACAGAATCTTCAGAGGTTATCGGCTGGTGAGAGCTGCAACGTAGTTACTACTCTGACAAATCGAAACAGGGATTAAGTTTAGGCATCTGTGTTTGTTCACAGACAGAAACATACATACGGTTTTGATACAGAAGATTCAGTTGAACATTACGAGTACATGATCGGAGCACTTGCTTGGCAATACATATAGTGGTAGTCATAAATGAAATGTGACAATAATGGTTACAGAGAAATACGTATGAAAGTCATATCGGAGAAGTTGTGTTTCTTCGACCATGTGCTCTCATCAGATGACTCATGGAAGAGAAAGTTCATCTTGGTTGTTGGTCTCCTGGCGGGCTACACACTTGGTCTTTACAAGCCGACAACTGCTCACTTCTCAGCTGTTATCGTGTAGTACTGTATTTTACTGTATCACCCTAGAATGGAGACAAGAAGAAATTAGTTTTCTGATAGTCTTTATGAGCATTATTGATGTTTATGGAATGTTAAATTAAAAGTATATAAAAATAGAGATGTAGGTGACACCGTAATGAAGAAACTAAGGGAAGAGAATATGATTCAGATTAACAACAAAATAACAGAAGACGATATAAAAAAATTCCATATGCTACGTAGCCAGTACAAGTGTGAACAAAAAACCGAATGGGAATAAAAAAAAATCAGAGCTGGAACAGATGATTTATATATTCCTAAGCTCTGGTGCTATGATTTACTTCATTTCTTGCAAGACGACAATATTCTAGAGTAAACTTCATTGTTGGAAATGATAAAGGTAAGTATATTTTAGTTGTCTTGTAGTGTAATGATTCATCAATATAATTATGGAGTATTGCTATTTCGTGTATTTGTCATTGATATTTTAATGAGATCATGACATATTGAGATAAAGATTGTTTTATAAGAAATATTTTGATGTTAAAAATTGAACATATTCAGTTATACGATCTTTATTTCCTTTAATGAAAAGTTGTCACGTAATTTTCCAATCCTAACATTCGTCATTGCCATGGTACTTCGCCTTCATTATTGAAGTAATCACAGAATTGTTCACATTGTGTCTACTTTCTGTTGACAGGTTCCTGGTTCTTGTGGGTTGTAGAGGGACCATTGTTGGTTCTCCACTGATCCTTGTCTGATGGTGAAAGATTCCTTGTTTTTATTATCTATTGCCTCTGGTTGATTGTAGTCATTTGGAGTTTCACGGCGTAATAAATTGTGGAGTGCGGTGCATCCCAGAATTGTTTGTTTCTGTTTTCGTAAGTGAAAGACAAATTGTAGTTTTCAAAACTCTAAATCTACTTGACAGTATACCAAGTACATTCTCAACATGTCAAGCTCTTGATAATCTATGTGAAAATATTCCTTGTTGGTCTGTTTGATTTCTAGTATGGTTTAAGGGGAAATGCATTATTGCCGACAAAAACAAAGGCAGTTTCCTGTTTGAATTCGACAATATACGTGGTTCTGGGATTTTGGCATAATTTGTTTCCAAAAGTTTGCTGAGTGTTGAATTCCCCCAAACAACTCCATCTGAAATTCTTCCATTTGCTTCAACATCTACATAAATAAACTCATAGTTAGCATTAACTCCCCCAATTAATACGGTGTGTACCTTTGTAGTCAGTTCCTTGTTGGATGAGTCGGTAGAGTCGTCGGCTAGCACTCTGCTAGGCCCGAGTTTGAGTCTCCAGCCGGCCAATGAAGAATTAGAGGAATTTATTTCTGGTGATAGTAATTCATTTCTCGGTATAATGTGGTTGGGATTCCACAGTAAGCTGTAGGTTGCGTTGCTAGGTAACAAATTGGTTCTTAGCCACATAAAATACGTCTAATCCTTCCGGCCAGCCCTAGGAGAGCTGTTAATCAGCTCAGTGGCCTGGTTAAGCTAAGGTATACTGAACTTTAACCTTTGTAGTTAAAATATTATGATCAACTGTTTGGTGGTGGTTGAATCTCCACATGCTTACTGTCGATAGCACCTAGGCAGTTAGGGAAGGTCCATCTTCTGGAAAGGGATTCAGCAGCGCATTCCCACTTGCTGGCATCTGTTGAAAATGTAGCTAATCAATCTATCTATACATTCATAAATTAAATTCTAATAAAATTAGTTAGATCTTGTAGTACTGTATGTATATTCATATTTCATCTTTCAGCCATTGGACCAAACTTTTCAAGAGATCTAAAGCAGGGAAGCTGCTGCAACAGAGACACCCCATGCACCACTCCCATGACATCATCATCATCATCACCCGAACTCTCAGGTTCAGCTCTACTTCACTCTTGCACAAGTACATCTACACTAGTAGCATGCACTAACTTCAATTTAAACTCTCCATCTCCCATCACACACAGGAACCAGAAAAGAAAGACGGAAGATGCAAAAGATAGAAAAAACAAATTATTTGGTGAAGCTATCACCTGCTTAAGGGCGCCAAGGGAAGATGATGATCAGATCAAGGCCTATGGTAGGAGCATAGGTCTTGATTTAAAATCAGTAAACCAAGAAAATCCTTTACATGCTAAAATAGCAAAAAACTTAATTGGTGAAGTGATATTTATAGCTTCTACAAATACTTTAGATGTAGACTGTAAAGTGGTTAATGCAAGTTTCTGTGGAAAGGATTCGTCCATGTGAAAAAAGGATAATTGGTAATTATGATTGTGATAGTTATAAAATTCAAGGCAGGTTTGGGGAATTATTGAACTCAAACTGGAGACTGAAATGCTTGTTTCGAACTGCAGCCGAGAGTAAGATAATCCTGAAATTACGAATAAAAGTGTAGCTTCCAGTCTGGCTCCTGCTGGAATGTGGGCATAAGATGAGTGTCCTCTTTCATGATTAAAGAGTTCCCTTCTCCAGAAGCAATTCAAATGTTGGCAGAGATGTTCTCTGGTGTTTTTTGAAATACCTTTTCTGAAAGCTCGTTGAAGATACCCCCATAACTTTGTTCCTTCGCTGTAGAAACCAATTGTTTGTCCATTTCTTCCTTTTTCTTATCACAATTGTGCATTTGATCGTACATTTGTGCTATAACAACAGCAGCACAGGCAAATTCTTCCTTGTCACTACTCATTAGAGGCAAAACGCGCTATGCAGCACAATGAGTCGCCAAGGTGGGCGGGCACATGAAGGCAGAGGTGACTTTCGAAGCCTGCTGTGAAGCCTAGTGTAAATTAGCCATAAGAGGCAGTGTTCAAAATGTACTTAATTACTCAACAACAAACAGACAAGTCAGTAACTCTTGTGAGTGGAAATGTAGTGCCTGACACGAAGCGAACAAAACAGAGGTCAAAGTACAATCAAATATGTTTGTTGGAGGATGGAAAGATGTACAAATCAAAGTAGTACAAGACACAGATGAAGTTTTGATACATATAGCTGAAAAGCTGACATTGTAATGCTTGTACTAAGAATCATACATTTAACATAACATTAATATGAATAATATATGTGCAAAGGGTGCATGACAACTGCTGTATTTCTTGTATGCATGTGCTTGGCACGTATGTCAGGAGTTGGTTGTTGCGAGGAGATCAGCCTGCCAGGTAAGATGGATGGTTTGAAGCTACATGTGGGACCCTACAGCCTATGTTAGGCAAGGATGAGATAGGATAGGACCAAGCTGCGTTTAATCAGAACTCGCGGTTGAGTGGTAGTAGGCATTGGTTTTATGTGTATAGGCAACATTGGGCCTGGCCAGTTCTTGGTCTAGTGATGGAATGATCTGTCACAAGCTCCTATTACCATCTGTGGAGTCGAGGATATAGGGCTAGCAAGCTCATCCAAAATATGAATGGCAGTAAACTGAATGAATTACAGAGAGTTCTATGGAGTCAAAAGAGTGAAAATGAAGGTACGGGAGCTTAATCCCATTGTATGCAGTCAATGGGGGAACAAATAAGGGTGGGTTGGGTGCAGGAATGCTTACCACTATATGAACTGTAAGGGAAAAAATTCGTAAAATGAAGACCTCATCTCCTGGATCTCCCCCTTTCCCCACCTCGCACACAAGTTGGTGTGATGACTGTAAAAGAGAAGAGTTAAGCAGTGACATAACGTCCATGCCAAGAAGTGATCACTGTACTTTGCTACAGACTTCAAGCATTTGGTGTAAACAGAAATGAAGTGAAAGAAGCCTGAGAGCAGTGGTGCTTTTGGTATAAGCAGAAATTAAATGAAGGAAACCTGAGAGCCATGGGAGTTAAATATTTGACTGTTCATTATTGCCTGATGTATGCTTGGTTAACGGTATGCAAAGTGAATATACCTTTATATTTTTCTAAAATATGTGGTGGTTATAACCCGTTACTCTTATCGCTTGTTCATTACAAGAGGAATTTAGGTTTCGCTATGAGAAGTGAGCCAATGGACTTAATTAAATATCGTCTACAGAGGGATTCAGAGCTGATGAAACTGTTTTTCGGCAACCCCTTTTTATCAAAGCATCGGATAAAGGTGAAAGTTGGCAAGTGTATATTTTATAACCTTACCTAATTTTTGCAAGCATTATTTAGTACCTAAGTTTGATAGTTTTGATACTTATAGGGTAAAATGAAGGTGCCGATGCCGGAACCAAGAAAATCGCAAACAAGGATCCTAAAACCATTCGTGATGTAAACATAATGACGTCATGAGGCTTCGCCCATCCAACAGGTAGGCAGTAAGTCACTAACAGGTGAATTCAATAATGCCCAGCAGGATATGGAATTGTCCCCGTGGTTGCAAGACTGCATTTGTGCTATGACGTGCCACTGTATACAAGCGAGAAGAACCGTGGCAAGATTTACTATAGAATGAATAGGTAATTATTTCTATAGGGAATAATAGTTACCTGGCAATACTCATCTCTTGCTGCAACAAATAGAAGGCTGTAGTGTTGAAACCTGAGTTAAAACAAAACAGATTTTCTTTTTGTATGCCCGCTCTTAATAGATGACAAAGGAGCTATAGACTTGTTCATTTTGTTGATGAGTTACATACATTGAATTGTTAAGTAGAAACAGTACGAATATCAAGAAAATGGGTGAATTCAAAGCTAACAACTTAGTCCCAACAACTGCTATGGAAGTTCCAATGACACCTCCACAATATAATATAATAATAATAAAATTATTGAGAATGATAATGCAGTCAAGGGGACGCAGACAAACCCTGCTTGTCATCATTGATATTGCTGAAGCCTAGGATGGGTACTGATATCAGATAGTAAACATATCGCCGGGAAGTGGGCAGAGCCACAGGGGAGAGACATTTTCCCCATATGTAAACTTCTCTTCACTGTGGGTGAAGCCTCATGACGTCATAGGGTAACACCACTATTGTGTTCAAAACCCTCACCTGCGATTTTGATGGCTCTGGCATAGGAAAACTGTAAAGTCACCAATTCAGCGCCAGGATAGTGTTTCGGCGGCGCCATTAATTAAGTCTCCGCTGAGCTTGTTTTCTTTGGTGACTTCCCGTTTTCTTCAAGCTCAATTAGTCACGCCTAAAACGTGCCAGGTCACGCATTTTAATCATTTTTACTTTATGGTATTTATACGAATGTCACACATTGTGTATCACATGTTTCTTCATTCACAGGCATCAAGACTGTATCTATATTGTAACTCTGTATATTTCGTATTGTAATTTGTACTCGTTCACTGCATATTATTGTTTATTGTTTCGACCTCAGGTCACAGTCAATTCCATTGTCTCTCACGGCCCGGCGTCAGTCGGCCGCAATATAAGCCGCCTGGATCTGTAATAAATCAGCAGTAACCTTTACCTGCTCGTTTCTTTGACACCTTACAGTGGTGACCCCCGGAGTATCCCGGAGCCATTAGCGGACTCACACGGCGACTCAGTCTTGGCTCCAGGATTTCTCCAAAAACGCTCTTAGCGGCCTAAACACGGCGCTGTAACCAGCGTTTGAGCGTGCTGACTCTCGTCGGCGTACCCCACCAGCGTCACTAGCGGAACCACACGGCGCACGAAAGTGCGTACTGACGCGAGTATCCCACTCCAGTAAGGGGTCAAAGGAGCGAGCATGGACGCGGATATCCCCTCCTTCATGCAGTTAAACGCGGACCCCGCGGACTCCGAGGTTTACCTACCTCCCATCACAGCCGCGCCCGCCCCCGCATCGAGGCCCTCCCGCAACTCCACACCAGCGCCCCGAACACACGACGGCCGGGCAACACAATCGCGGGCCGCCCTCACCCTAAAGCTGCCGCCGTTTACGCAGGGGAACCCATCGAGGTGGCTGCGCAGGGTGGAGAGCCACTTCAGAATCGCGGACCTCACGGACGAAATCCTACAGGCCGACACAGTGCTCAACGCCCTTCCGGAGGACGTGTACAACAAACTCATCTCGCGGGTACCCGAAACACAACACCTCACAGACTCCGTCAAGGCTTCACAGCGGCTAAAACCGGCCACACAGCCGGTCAGCTCCGTCCAGCCTGAAGAGGACGTAGAGCAGCCCGTCAACGCCATCGCCAACAGACGTCCACCGAACCACAGTAGACGGTGGTCCCCGGGCTTCTGTCGCTATCACAAGTGGTTCGGAAAGGACGCCCGAAACTGCCTGCCGCCCTGCTCGTTCAACCGTTCAAAAAACGGGGGTGGCGGCGGCCAGCAGGACAGGCCGCCATGGCAGCCGAAGAACCCAGGGCCTCAAAAACAGTAGGTTTTTACGTCCGCGACACCGTCTCCGGCAGGATGATGCTGGTCGACACAGGAGCCTTTAAGTCGGTCTTCCCAGCATCCAGAGAGGACCGCAACCAGACACCAGACCCGGCCGCCTTCCTGACGGCCGCCAACGGAACCCCCATCCTCTCCTACGGCACCAGGCTCCTGTCGATCTCCATCCTTGGCCAGAGTTACTCCTGGGACTTCATCGTCGCGGACGTAGGAACCCCACTCCTGGGGGCCGATTTTCTGGCGCACTTCGGCCTGCTAGTCGACGTGGGGCGCAAGCGCCTCCTCGACACCGACTCCTGCCGGTCTCTTCCGTTAACGGCGGGACCCAGACCCACCATCGGCGCCGTCGCCCCCCACCAGTACGCACACCTTCTGTCGGAGTTCCCTGAGGTGTTTAAGCCCGAGCTTCGCCAAGTCCCCGGGGCCCCAGCCAAGCACGGCATATACCACCATATAGTGACTAAAGGGCCCCCGACACATGCGAAGTTCCGCAGGCTTCCCCCTCAGCGCCTTCAGGAGGCGAAAAAAGCATTCGCGGAGATGGAACGGATGGGCATCTGCAGGAAAGCCTCCAGTCCATGGGCCTCCCCCCTCCACATGGTGCAGAAACCGGACGGCTCCTGGAGACCCTGCGGCGACTACAGACGGCTCAACATTGCAACGGAGCCCGACCACTACCCTCTGCCCAATATGCAAGACCTCACGGCCTCCTTTCACGGGGCCAAAATATTCACTAAATTGGACCTTCTTAAATCTTATTTTCAGGTACCTGTTGCGCCAGAGGACATACCAAAGACAGCCATCATCACGCCCTTCGGGTCCTATGTGTTCGCCTTCTCCACCTTCGGGCTGAGGAACGCCGGGGCCACCTTCCAGCGGCTCATGGACAGCATCCTGGGGGACCTAAAATTCTGCGTCTGCTACGTCGACGACATTCTCATATTTTCCAGGTCTCACAGCGAACACCAGAGGCACATCAAAGCAGTCCTCCAGCGCCTCCAAGAAAACGGCCTCGTCGTCCGTTTTGACAAGTGTACCTTCGGCGTCCAGAAAGCAGAGTTCCTGGGTCACGAGGTATCTCCGACAGGCGTCCGCCCTCTTACATCGAAAGTGGCAGCCGTAGCCAAGTTCCCGACACCCACCTCCATCAAGGCCGTCCAGGAGTTCCTTGGGATGGTAAACTTCTACAGGCGCTTCATCCCCGGGATCGCGCACACCACGGCCCCCCTGACGGAAGTCCTAAAAGGTCAACCGAAGTCCCTGTCTTGGGGACCCAGCCAGCAGCAGGCCTTT
>JANJGK010003058.1:32500-100202 GCA_039081455.1 Macrobrachium rosenbergii | reverse complement strand
AAATTTTGGTGAAGTACACTTTGGCTTCGGCTTTCGCTCATTTTTTGGAATTTGTCTTGGACTTTCTTTACTAGTTAGATTTGGATTTGATCCTTGGACTTGTACTTTGATCTCTCTTTGGATTTGCTACCATGTCTGACTCCTCGAGTGTGCGAATGTGTGTTAGGGGGTGTAAGACTCGGCTTGCTAAAGCCTCTTTAGATCCTCATTCGGTATGTACGAAATGTAGGGGCAAGAGGTGTGAGTTAGGTGATAGATGCGATGAGTGCTTGGGTCTTTCTGAAAGGGAGTGGATCGAGTATAACCGCTACGTAAGGAAACTTGAAAGGGACCAGCTCAGAAGAGCCAAGAGTGCTTTGTCTTGCTCTTCCAAGGGTAGCCAGGATTTTGATCATTCGTTGTCCCAAACTAATGAACCTTCTGATCATTCCCCCGTAGTGGTAGTTCCTGATCCCCCTACTGATTCAGGTAAAGACCCATCCCTCAAGGATATGATGGCGGCCATTCAAGCCCTTGGCCAACGTGTTGAATCCCTCGCTCAACACAGAGAGAAATTGTGGTCTAACATGAGAGATCTTGAAAGTGCAAGTATTGGTGATCAAGTTAGTGCAGTGGAGGGTGCGGCCGCTCGGATCTGTCGTGCTCCTAGCCCTAGACCTCTTCCAAGCTCCCCAACCCCTGGGAGAAGGAAAGTCGACAGGCAAAGGGAGGCAAGAGATTTTAGCTCCCGAGCGGTCGTCCCCTCGAGTGTTCCTGTAGACACTCCCCAGGACACTCACCCTCGCCATAGGAAAGGCGAGGTTAATATGTGCTCTTCGTCTTCTGAGGACGCAGTCCCCAAACGGGGCTGGGGTTGGGCCTACGAATCTAGACCGCTCAAGAGGAAGCTCCCCCATGTTGAAGGACGCCATTTTGAGTATTCTCAAGCTCCGGGGTGTAGCCATTGGAGCAGTCCGGAACGCTTCAGTTCTGAAGGTAGCTCCCCCTCCAAGTGCAGGCGTAAATTGCTAGTTTCAACCAGGATGCGTGGCAGCAAGAAAACGTCGGACGCTTTTCTTTCTTCTGTTCACGCTCCCCCTCCTCCTTCGAATTGGGAATTGTCCCCAGAACACCCTCCTCAACCTGTTCATTTAGTTGAGGGCTCGTCAAATCTTGCGCTTTCTCCAGTCGGTCATCAGCAGAAGGAAGCTCCGCAATGGTCTCTACTAAAGGATATGCACCAGAAACTTTCTTCCTTTATGCAAGCTTGCCAGCCTGCAGAAAAGACAGATAAATTTTCCCCTCCTTTGGCTGTTCGTCGCACTGAGGAAACTTTTGCCCGATGTCGCACAGGCGGCCAGTGCTCAAGTAACTTCAAGGGGCGGCGAAACAGCGAACGCGGGAAGAATGTTTCTCCTTCTCAAAGGGTCTCGATCAGTTCTCGTCAACCTCAGGAAGCTTTTGACAGATGTCGCACGGGCGGCCAGCTCTCAAGCGACCTTAAGGTTGGAGGGGACAACGATCGTCAGAAGTCCGGATGCCAGGACGCCCGAGTTGTGCAAGAGGATGGACGCCAGGACGCCAGGCGTCAAGAGCTTGGACGCCAGGACGCCGAACGTCAAGAATCTGGACGCCGGGACGCTAGGCGTCACGAAGTTGAACGCCAGGACGCCAAGCGTCATGATATTGGATGCCAGGATATTCGTGCAGTTGGGAGTCAGGATACCAAGCGTCAAGACCGTTATCCACAGGACGTTTTGGTCGAGGATTCTCTTGTTTTGGAAGCAGCGACTAGTAGACAGGACGCCGCTACCTCGGTTTCCGTACAGCTTTCGGAGGAAGCGAAGGACAACGACGATCTTCCTCCCTCTCCAGATGTTCTCCTCGAGAAAGTTTCCGATGAAGAGGAGCAAGAATCTCAACTTCCTTCCTCAGACTTGAAGAAGTTGATGAAAGTGTTTACGGAGCTTTTTCCGGACAACTTCGTACCTGCCGGCCCCTGTTCTCCTCCCTCGGATTTTACCCTAGGGAAAACTCCAAAGAAGACTATTTTTACTTGAGAGTTATGGAAGAATGGATGAAATCCAAAAAGGATCAAGGACGAACAGTGTTCTCTTTTCCTCCAGCTAGACTTACGTCGAGGTCCAGCATTTGGTATGAGACTGGAGAAGCTCCCGGCCTGGGAGTTCCTGCCTCTTCCCAGGGGGACTTCTCTTCTCTGTCGACGCTTCTCACAGGACTGCTATGGGTAAATCCAAGGTTTTCTGGTCCCCTTCGGAGATGGATCACATCTTGAAGGGAATTTTCAGAGCTTTCGAAGTCTTCAATTTCCTGGATTGGACTCTGGGAGCTTTGGGGAAGAAGACTGAGACCTTATTAGATTCAGACACCAAAGACCTCATTCATGTTATGTCCTGCATGGACAAGGCTCTCAGAGATGGAGCCAACGAATTGGCAGCTCTCTTTTCTGCGGGAGTCTTGAAGAAAAGGGCACATCTTTGTTCCTTTCTTGCCAATGGGGTTACGCCCATCCAAAAGGCAGAACTCCTTTATGCTCCTCTCTCGACGCATCTTTTTCCTCAGGAATTAGTGAAGGAGGTATCCTCAGCTTTGACTCAAAAAACAACTCAAGATCTATTCACCAAAACTGCAAAGAAAGTTCTACCTTCTAGCTTCGCCTCTCAGAAAATTATAGGGGAAGCTCCTGTTATTCAGCCCTTTCGAGGCAGAACCCTCACTAGAAGGAATTCAAGACCTACGATCAAAAGATCCATGAGAAGAAGCAATAGACAAGGGAGAAGCAGAGTCTGAGAAGACTCTCCTTCAGACAGCGGTTGGAGCCAGACTAACACACTTCTGGCTGGAATGGGAGAAGAGAGGAGCGGAGCCATGGTCCGTTCAGCTAATCAAGGAGGGGTACAAGATCCCTTTCCTCAGGAAGCCACCTTTAGCTACAAGGCCGGTAGACCTTTCGGCCAATTACCGAACGAAAATAAGAGCGGATGCTCTGCAACAGCAGTTTGTTCTGCTGCTGCAAAAACAGGCTATAGAAAAAGTTTTGGACCCGGAATCTCCAGGTTTTTACAATCGTTTCTTCCTGGTTCCCAAAAGCTCGGGGGGATGAAGACCGGTGCTAGACGTGAGCGCTCTCAACGTGTTTGTTCAAAAGACAAGATTCACGATGGAAACAACCAGATCCGTTCTAGCAGCAGTCAGACAGCACGACTGGATGGTGTCTATGGATCTTCAAGATGCGTATTTCCATATTCCCATTCACCCGAGCTCCAGGAAATACCTGAGGTTTGTGCACAGGGGAGAAACTTTCCAATTTCGAGCCCTATGTTTCGGCCTAAGTACCGCTCCTCAGGTTTTCACGAGGCTAATGAAAAACGTAGCTGGAATGCTTCACACAAGAGTCATCAGAGTCTCCCTATATCTGGACGACTGGCTCCTCAGAGCTCCTTCCTACACTCGCTGCCTGGAGGATCTTCGGACGACTCTTCGATTATCGGAGAATCTAGGACTCCTTATGAACAAAAGGAAGTCTCAGCTGATCCCATCCCAAGAGATTCAGTACCTTGGGATGAGGATTCAGAGTCAA
This sequence comes from Macrobrachium rosenbergii, assembly GCA_039081455.1. Lineage (NCBI taxonomy): Eukaryota > Metazoa > Arthropoda > Malacostraca > Decapoda > Palaemonidae > Macrobrachium > Macrobrachium rosenbergii. The sequence continues at coordinate 96,622 of JANJGK010003058.1, read as the reverse complement.
GCTTTTCGGGTTTTTCCGTCAACATCAAGAACGGAACAAGCTTTAGAAAAACTTCAGAAATTCCTAAAGAGATGAACTTGCTCAGTGAGGGAATGGATGAGTCTGCTGGGGACCCTTTCCTCTCTAGAGCAGTTTGTCTCATTAGGAAGATTGAACCTTCGTCCGTTGCAGTTCCATCTGAATCGGAACTGGGACAAGGACAAGGAATTAGAAACGAAGTGTATTCCCATTTCACAACAAATAAGATATTATCTACAATGGTGGAACGATCCCCTAAAACTTCAAGAGGGACTTTCCCTGCATCAGAGGAACCCAGACCTAGTGTTGTTCTCCGACGCGTCGGACTCGGGGTGGGGAGCAACACTGGGAAAGATGGAAGTCTCAGGCTCTTGGACCAGAGATCAGATAGAGTGGCACATCAACCAAAAGGAACTGACTGCTATCCTTCTGGCTCTAATAGAGTTCGAAGGTCTAGTGGAGAAAAAAGTAGTTCAGGTCAACTCCGACAATACGACGGCGTTGGCCTACATCAAGAATCAGGGAGGCACTCACTCCTACTCTCTATACGAGACCGCCAAAAAGCTCCTTCTTTGGGCAAAGGAGAAAGATGTTACTCTAGTTACCCGCTTTATTCAAGGCGAAAAGAATGTGAGGGCAGACATGCTGAGCAGAAGGAATCAAGTTCTGTCGACAGAGTGGATCCTTCACCAGGACGTCTGCAAGAGCCTGTGGTGGATTTGGGGCCGACCATGCATAGACCTCCTCACCACAGCTCAAACGAAGAAGTTGGAAACTTACTGTTCTCCCGTTCCAGATCCCGAAGCGATCCACATAGACGCTTTTCTGCTGGATTGGTCCAACCTAGACATGTATGCGTTTCCCCCATTCAAAGTTATTCACAAAGTGTTGCAAAAGTTCGTAGCTCACGAAGGGACCAGGATGACCCTAGTGGTTCCTTACTGGCCTACAAAGGAATGGTTCACAGGGGTACTGGAATGGATGGTGGACACCCCGAGAAGACTACCTCTCAGAATAGATCTACTCAAACAACCCCACTTGGAAAGATATCACCAAAACCTCCAAGTTCTACAAATGACTGCCTTCAGACTATCAAAAAACTTGCAAGAGCTAAAGGCTTTTCGAAGGCGGCAGCTGACGCAATTGCAAGAGCAAGGAGGTCATCAACAATCAAGGTATATCAATCCAAGTGGGAAGTATTTAGAGGATGGTGCAGAAAAAAATTCTATTTCCTCTTCCAGTACCTCTGTAACTGAAATAGCAGACTTCCTTCTCTTCCTTAGAAGGGAACTTAACTTCTCTATTTCCACAATTAAGGGATATAGGAGTATGTTAACTGCCGTTTTTAGGCACAGAAATTTAGACCTTTCCAACAATAAGGATCTCCAGGACCTTATCAGATCCTTCGAGACCATTAAAGAGAAAGGCCAGGATTCACCAGCTTGGAATTTAGATGTCGTTCTTAAATTTCTTATGGGAAATACGTTCGAACCCTTACATAAGGCATCATTTAAGGATCTTACTCTAAAAACTCTGTTTCTGATCAGTTTGGCCACAGCTAAAAGAGTAAGTGAGGTCCATGCCTTCAGCAAGACCGTGGGCTTTAGACAAGGCAAAGCGATTTGTTCGTTGCAACTTGGGTTCCTCGCAAAGAATGAGACTCCATCTCGACCCTGGCCCAAAACGTTTGAGATCCCGAACCTGTCGGATATCACAGGTACAGAAATAGAGAGACTCCTGTGTCCTGTAAGAGCTCTGAAGTCATACCTGGAAAGGACTAAGGAAATACGAGGTAAGTCAGAAGCACTGTGGTGTTCAGTCAAAAAACCCTCGTTACCCATGTCTAAGAATGCGTTGTCTTACTTTATCAGGCTATTGATAAGAGAAGCCCATTCAGAGTTTAATGAAACCGATCTACAGATTCTTAAAGTTAAGACCCATGAGGTTAGAGCAGTAGCAACCTCGGTGGCTTTTAAACAGAATAGGTCCTTACAAAGTGTCTTAGATGCGACCTTTTGGAGAAGTAAGTCGGTGTTTGCCTCGCATTACCTCAAACAGGTTCAGACCATATATGAAGACCGCTACACTCTCGGACCATTTGTAGCGGCTAATTCAGTAGTGGGTGAAGGATCTACCCCTGCTATACCATAAACCTATACCCTTTTCTCCTTTTCTTGAAATGGAGAAAGCTTTTATGGTTGTGTGCGAAGGCTGGACGCAGCCTTCTGCAATCATTAGTAAATATTTTACCTTTTGTTAGTTTGTTGTGTTATTCGGTCAGGTGGTCGTTTGTGTTCCTTACTAGTGCCCGGAATGAGGGTATATTTAAGGAGGTCTAGTCACATAGAGGTTATACACCGGTTGACAGCCCCTAGAGATTTTCAGCCCCCTGGGTGGATCGCTGGATCTCTTAAGGAATGCAGATAGAATGAAGCAGGAAAACTTCGAAGTTTGCTTCCTTAACAGGTAGGAACCTCGAGTTGGTTTTACAATTTTAATTTTGTCAATTCCAACGATACTGGCTGTCTCTGACCCTCCACCAAATGTGTCAATCAGCTATATATATAACTACCAGTTAAGTCAGATGTTTAAAAATGATATTTTCATAATAAAATAATTTTTTGAACATACTTACCTGGTAGTTATATATAATTAATTCCCACCCTCCTCCCCTCTAGAGACGAGAGGCATGGAAGATCTGAGGAATACCTGGTGTGGTTCCAGATACCTGGATAGAGGGCGCATAGGTAGACCACCTGACATACCTATCGGCGATTGCCGCGAGTTTTGAAATTCTGCCGTGACGTCAGGGACTTAAGCTATATATATAACTACCAGGTAAGTATGTTCAAAAATTTATTTTATTATGAAAATATCATATTTAACGCTATTTAATTAAACCTACTGAAAGTCTTATCCTGATGCACATACTTCAAATAATTTCTATATTTAAACTAGAATTTTGGTTTTTGTAATTTTTGTTTTGTTTTGTAAATCCAAGCACTCTTTGATTCATTGTCACTGGTTGAGTTATCCACTGGATGCAGGAGAGTGTGAGGGGGAGGACTCCTGAGTAGTTGAGTACAGAGGAAGGGTTCTAGAGTTGTCTGCTTAAAAAAAAATAATAGAAAAGCTGTCCGTGGAAAGGCAAAAATCAGATGTATTCAGCACATTTTAAAAATCTAAGTAAATAGGTAAATCCTTTCCCTTATTTTGTCTAGATAATTCTTGATTTTGTGGTGTTGCTTGAGAGTTCTGGTTGTTTATAAACCAGGGTTAAGGGAGTTTATTGTACTCTACTTTATTTTGTGTAGTTCACAAGGCCGGATTCTTGACACTAGTGCATTGCAGTGTCTATATATATATATATATATATATATATATATATATATATATATATATATATATATATATATATATATATATATATATATATATATATATAAATATATAAATGGATGTATGTAAGTGTGTGTTCCACATACACTCTGAAATGCATTGAGCAATTTCAACCAGACTTGGTATACTGTACATATGACTTACCATCTGGGAAAGAACACTGTAGGGGAAAGACATCACTGGCACCAAAGGGGTTATATATATATATATATATATATATATATATATATATATATATATATATATATATATATATATATATATATATATATATATATATATATATATATACATATATATATGAAAATAAGAAGGCCCATAAAACACTATTTAAACGTTGAAACCATATATTTCGGGCACTTGTTTCTGTGCCCCTGTTCACTGGTAGAATATGGACAGGTGGAAAGTTACAATGGTATATATACAAAAACATGAAGGTGTGGCCTTAGGCCTCCGATGTTAAGGAGGTGGCGTTTCTTAAGAAGGAGGAGATTGACCAAATTCCCTAGTGGTTTTTGGCCTCATTAGCTCCCGTTTGGCGATGGATCTGGCGGTCGCGTTTCTTGGGTCATCTTCTTCAAAAGGGGTGCGAGGATTAAGGTGTCAATGGCGTCCGATTTCCAATGTCCTCCTGACAGGTTCATATTGTTGGTTTGATTGATGATAGCAGATTCCAGCATCTTTCTTTTGTACGGACAGCTACTCTTGAAAACCAACTCCGCCCCACTCCAGTTAATGACATGCCCTGTATTTCTAATATGTAGGAAAATTCCCGAACTCTCCGAAGCGTAACGTACTGATCTTTTGTGCTCTGTTATTCTTTGCGAGAGCGATCTACCTGTCTCGCCTACATAAATGTCATGACAATTACTACACGGTATCTTGTAAACTCCGGCTTCTTCCCTTTTGTTATTTAAGTATACGTTAACGAGCGAACTCCCGATGGATTTGGGATAATGGAAAATGAAAGGATTATTAGAACTGAGTTGCTCGGTGGCCTTTTGGATGTTTTCATCGTATGGAAGCTTTATTTTGTTGTTGAAATCTATTTGTCTGTTGTGAGTGGGACCTCTGTAGTATATTTTATTTGCTTTATTAATAGCCCTCTCAATAATGTGTGGTGGATAGAGCAGTTGCGTTAGGTGTTGGCGGATCGTGTTAAATTCTTGATCCAGGTACTCATTTGAACATATCCTAAGTCCTCTGAGGAATAGGTTGCACCCTACCATGATTTTTACGGAGACGTCGTGGTAGCTTAAGAAATGAATGTAGGAGACAGCGAAGGTGGGTTTTCTATATACTGTAAATGCATACCTGTTCTGTTTTCTTATGATCAGTACATCTAGGAACGGCAGTTTTCCGTCCTTTTCCCATTCTGTTTTAAATTTTATGGTCGGAACTAGCGAATTTAGCCTATTAAAAAATTCCTTAAAGTCCCCCCAGCTATTGTCCCAGAAAGTAAAGATATCATCTACGTATCTAAGCCAGATCATGTTATGGGGTTTGATAGACGACAAAAGTTCTGTTTCGAAATATTCCATGTACAAGTTTGCTAGAAGGGGTGATAGGGGACTTCCCATGCTACAGCCAAATTTTTGTTTGTAAAAATTACCATTGAAAGAAAACACGTTGTTAGTTACACAGAGGTTGATAAGTTTTAAAGTTTTATCTATGCCAAGAGGAAAATGGTCTTCATATCAACCTCTGTGTATATATATATATATATATATATATATATATATATATATATATATATATATATATATATATATATATATATATATATATATATATATATAAATGGATGTATGTAAGTGTGTGTTCCACATACACTCTGAAATGCATTGAGCAATTTCAACCAGACTTGGTATACTGTACATATGACTTACCATCTGGGAAAGAACACTGTGGGGGAAAGACATCACTGGCACCAAAGGGGTTTGGGTGTGGGAAGGGGGTGAAATGTAAAAATTACAGACAACAACAGATATTAGTGTCTAATCTGTAGTTTTTGATACCCTATAAGTCCAAGTTCAGCCCTGATAGGAAGGGGATGGGTGAGAAGGGGGTGGGAAGGTGGTGACGATGTAAAAATAACTGAAAGGACAGATAGTGTCTAATCCATAGTTTTCGAGGTCCCTGAGCAGAATAATGACACTCCCGATGCCCTTTTAAGTCCAAGTTGAGCCCTGATAGGAGGGGGGCCAGGTGTTGAGAAGGGGATGGGAAGGTTGTGACATAAAAATAACCGAAACGGCAGATGCAGTATTAGTGTCTAATCCATAGTTTTTAAGGTCCCTGAGAAGAGTAGTGACACTCCTGGTGTCCTTTAAGTCCAAGTTCAGCCCCAATAGGGAGGGGGGTGAGAAGGGGTGCAAAGGTGGTGATATGTAAAAATAATCGAAAACAACAGATATAGCATCTAATCCATAGTTTTTGAGGTTGCTGAGATGAATAGTGACACTCCTGATGCCCTTCAAGTCCAAGTTCAGCCCCGACAGGAAGGTGGGGTGAAAAGGGGTGAAAAATAAAATGTCAAAGATGACAGATATTAGAGTCTAATCCATAGTTTTTGAGATCACTGGGATGAATAGAGACATTCCCGATGCCCTTCAAGTCCAAGTTCAGCCCCAATAGGCAGGGGGGGGGGGTGAGAAGTGGCGAGATATAAAATGTAAAAAATACTGGCAATGTAATTGAAGCAACTATCTTAACAGGAATGAGAGAGAGAGAGAGAGAGAGAGAGAGAGAGAGAGAGAGAGAGAGAGAGAGAGAGAGAGAGAGAGAGAGAGAGAGAGAGAGAGAGTTTATCAGTTGTCATTCAGAGATTTCCCAGGCAGCACCAAGTTGGTCAGCTAGTATATATACACAAAAAGCCTTAGATAACATGAGTTAATGGCTGGCAGTCTCCTCCTAGTGAATCATTCTTAGGATCTGTGCCTTTGGACACTTTGCTGTGCTTTTATTAAGTTTTCTGTGTCTGCATCTCCAGTGGTTTGTGTCTATCCAATTCACTTGCTCTTTTCTGCCTTATCTCTTGAGTTGCTGAAATTGACTGGCTTTCACAGCTACCTGGTTAGGCATACAGTATTTAGATGTTTCAGAAGTCCCTCATGGCTTGGAGTGCCTTCCACCTCTTTGCTGTTTTATTTTATCAGGAGTTGGGTTTTTCTTGAAGTACTCACTTTTGCACATCAAGTTTTTTATGCTAAGGGGTTCATGGCTTGAAGTGCCTCATACCTCTTTGCTGTTTTATTTTATCAGGAGGTGGGTGTTCTTGAAGTACCCACTTTTACACATCAGGTTTTTTTGGTGCTAAGGCTTTCTTGGCTTGAAGTGCCTCATACCTCTTTGCTGTTTTATTTTATCAGATGGGGTTTTCTTGAAAGCTCCACTTTTACTCATCAGGTTTTTTGGTGCCCGTACTGCTACTACCTGTACATGCCCACTGTTGCATTATTTACGCTCAGAAACTACTTGGATATCCAAGGTCATTGTCAGCAGACATGTCTTTTTTATCCTCTCACTCTTGTCACTAGGATTGAACACTCAAGCATCTTCTTTTCATGTTGGCTTCCATGGCTTTTTGGTTGGGCATAATTAGATGTTTCTCAGGAGGCCCTTGCCTGACTCAGGGTCAGTGCTCTCCTCTCTCCTGTTGTAGTTTTATTTTTCTTATCCACCCTTACACCTCAGGTGCTTGGTGCTGGTACCTCCCAGGTATATATCTCTTCCATTGCATTCTTCCCTTGTGAAAACTACATGGATTTCCAGGGCCATCGTCGGCTCAACTGTCTTTTCTTTATGAGAATTGGATTTATTGCATCAGGGTTTTCAATTCTTTTCCAAGGCTCTTCTGCTTCATCCTCCCTCCTCAAGTGTGATTCAGGCTAATTATGGCCAAAGGGTTTTGCATAACAATGTTTGTCTTTAAAATAAAACCCTACAAACCAATCAATCATAATATTCAGTTTCCTTCTCCCTCCCTTCTCTCCACTCGTCCAGGTGTGGTTAGGCACAGAAAAGTGATGGCTCATGGTGGACAGTGGACAAAGCCTGGTGATGTATGGTGATGGAGCCTTTCTTCCTTTTACTTTTCAGATGAGCATAACTGGGATCCATTTACACAGAATAAAGTTAATTATGATTAATATGTTTGTAAAAAAATACTTTGTTTTAAAACCTCATTTTCTTACATTGTATGGTACAAATTCCTCCAGTGTTTCCTGTAAAATGCAGCAGTTAATTATGGAGTGCATTTACTTTTTTAGTTTTTAGGGTATTCATTATTTAGATATTTTTTTATTTGCATAGGTTTAATGTTCCTAGTATGAAGATAAAGGGTAAATTAGAATGTTGGTTTAACCTCTTTCCTGCAGTAAAGTCGGACACCATCTGTAACTTCTTGCTGTCTAACCAAATTCACTGTTCTGGTTGAATCACATTAATCATATTAGCTGAGTGATTTTCAGCCTCTCCACCTAAAAAGGGATCTTGACGAAGGAAAAACCTATTTCTGGGTGAAGGCCTGTGTCGCTCAGTGAAATGTCCCTATACAGCACACATTTCTAGGTATAAGTATTGCTAGATATACCAGAGAAAAAAGCCAATAGGATGCCAGAGTTACTACCTCTGGTTTGATACATCCTTATAGGATGTCGGTATGTCATCTAGGAGCGAGTGGAGGCCACTACCACAGACACTTAACCCAATAGACCCCTCCTCTCCAAAACCCCTCTGCCTAAGAGGTGCCGATACAACGGTCCCACCACCGCTACTACTAATTCTACCCATAATGCACCATCCTGAAATAGCACCCAAGCTTTTTGGCTAGTTCAGGGTGGGAAATATAGAGAGGGAAGGGTTCACTGAGCGACACAGGCCTTCACCCAGAAATAGATTTTTCCTTCGTCAAAATCCCTTTTCTGGGCTTGCCCTGTGTCGCTGAGCGAAATAGTAGCAGAGAATGACCAAAGAAGCTTGTAAATTTAAAAGGATTAATTGTATTAAGGAGAAAATAAAAATTTATTTTAAATATGCTTTTTACTAATCCAAAATAGCGAATATTAATATAAATATGTACAAAAGGGCTATAACTGTCTTAATTAATGCAAAAACAATGTAGTTACAATATTAAGATTAATAAGTAAACTAGTAACCATCACCTAGAATAACGAGATTTGGTGAAAACTTAACAACAAAGGTGATAAAACCAAGCCAGGAATGGATTGTGAAGCAACCCAAACTCAGACAACAAGATAGGAAGGACGGGAGTACAAGCGAGGCAGGTAGGTGAGAGGTACCAATTGGTAGGGCAAATAAAATACAATACAATAACATATTACAAATAACAAATTACAAATAATAAAATAATATAATATTAGGCTGACTCTGGGGAAACAATGTTCCCTGCAGCGACAGCAGAAAACTTCAGAGCCTCCAAGGATTTAAGGTAGTGACGTTTAAAGACTCTAGGGGATTTCCAGCCCGTATATTTCTTAATTTCCTCAAAATTCATATGTTGGAAATAATTAACTGAAGTGGCTACAGCCTGGATATCATGGACTTGGGGGATTGAATCTGGATTGGCTTGTTTAATAAAATAAAGTATTTGTTGTCTAATGCCATTCAAGGAGATGGTTCCACCATTTTCTCTAACAAAAAGTGGACCTGAAGACCTCTGAGAGGTCCTTTCCAGGTAGGCTTTTAATGTAACCACCGGACATAGAGAGGGTCTTCATTCTTAGCTAAAAACATTTGATCTGGAGAGAGTAGCACCTCTCCTGATGGGAGGAAATCTACATGATTCGACTCTCTAGAAAGGGCTGATAGTTCAGAGATTCTAGCTCCTGAAGCCAGGCTAATTAAAAACAAAGTTTTTCTAAGAAGAGTCGAATAAGGGCAAGATTCATTATTTGTGTCTGAGGCTAATTTTAAAACGTCATTTAAAAACCAAGAAACCGTTTTAGGACGGGTTGTTGGTCTAAGACGGGCACAAGCTTTAGGAATAGATGAAAAATATGAGTCCGTCAGATCAATATTAAATCCCCATAGGAATACTTTCTTTAAGGCAGATTTAGTTGTAGTAATGGTACTAGCTGCCAGACCTTTGTCAAAAAGGGCTTTAAAAAATGAGATCGTAAGATTTGTAGTCATAGTATGAACGTCTGACTCTTTCAGAAAGTTAGCAAGTTTTTTAACTGCTGAATCATACTGACGAAGAGTAGACTCTCTCTTATCTGATTCCAAAAACATTGTGTTTTGAGGATCAACATTAGCATTTTTCTGAGCCGTAAACTTCATGAAATCCATAAAGTTAGGGCATTCAGCATTCCTGAGGAAGCTGACACAGTCTGAGTTTGTACTACTTGGGTTAACACTGGATGAGGAATTTGCAAGGCTATGAGTTTCAGCTCTAACAGAAGGGGAAACCAATTGCTCTTCGGCCAGTTGGGGGCTACTAAGGCTATTTGACCTTTGAATGACCTGAGTTTGTGTAAAACTTTCCACAGAAGATTTACTGGAGGAAATAGATAGACTTTCTGCCATCTGTTCCAGTCTATTGACATTGCGTCTGTAGCGTAAGCCCGAGGGTCCAGGTTCGGAGCTATATAACATGGGAGTTTGTGATTTGATTCCGTGGCAAACAGGTCCACCTGAAGCCCTGGAATCTGTTGGCAAATCCAATTGAAGGATTTCTTGTCCAGAGACCATTCCGATTCCAGGGGAGTCGTTCTTGACAGAGAATCTGCAATCACGTTCTTCACTCCTGACAGATGTGTGGCTGACAAGTGCCAATGGTTTTTCATTGCTAATGAAAAGATTGCTATCATTACATGATTTATGTGACTTGTCTTGGAACCTCCCCTGTTCAGACAATGAACTATCACTGCACTGTCCAGAACTAATCTGACATGTATGTTCCTGGCCGGACGTAAGCGTTTCAGAGTCAAGAAAACTGCTATTGCTTCCAGAATGTTTATGTGGAAGTGACGAAAGTGGCTCGACCAGAGTCCTTGAACCTTTTTGTATTGTGAGTAACCTCCCCAACCGGTCAGAGATGCGTCCGTGTGGACGATCAGGGCTGGAGGGGGAATTGTAATGGAATCGATTTGGAAAGACTTTTGGCCGTTGTCCAGGGGCGAAGTCTTTTCTTTAAGATTGGAGGTATGAGGGAGACTTTGTCTCTGAATTTGCAATTGGCTCGGCTCCGCCACACTCGATTTATGTCCTTCAGTTTTGCTTTGAGGAGAAGGTCTGTTACTGACGCAAACTGAAGGGAACCCAGGATTCTTTCTTGAGTGCGACGAGAGGCTCGTTTGCACTTGAGAAACTGTCTTGTTGCTTTGGCTATCTCTTTGCATTTTGCTGGGGGAATTGAAAGTTTGTGGGTGCTTAAGTCCCACTGAATGCCCAGTCACTGAAATTTGGCCGCCGGGGTTAGACGAGATTTCTTTGTGTTTATATGAAAACCCAGATACTCTAGGAACTGAATGACTAACTTGGTCGACTTCCGACATTCGGAGTCGCTGGAAGCCCAGATTAGCCAATCGTCCAGATAAGCCACAACCTTGATGCCTTGAGATCTCAGTTCCTGCACCATGGCTTCTCCCAATTTGGTGAAGATCCTGGGCGCTATGTTTAGTCCGAAAGGCATTACTCTGAACGAGTAAGCCTGTCTTCCCAGTCTGAACCCCAGATAAGGGGAGAAGTTTCTTGCTATTGGAACATGATAATAGGCGTCTGTAAGATCTATAGAGGTGGTGACGGCCCCATGGGGAAGTAAGGTCCGTACCTGAGAGACGGTCAACATACGGAACCTGTCGCATTGAATGTAAGAGTTTAGAGTTGATAGGTCTAAAATCACTCTTCTCTTGTCTGAGTCTTTCTTTGGCACGCTGAACAAGCGTCCTTGAAATTTTAGATGTCTGACTTTCTTTATTGCCTTCTTTAAAAGAAGGTCTTCTGCATAGTCTAACAGATCCGGTGTTGGAGTCTGATAGAACCTGACAAGTGGAGGGGGTCCCCCTACCCAGCTCCACCCTAGGCCCTTTGAAATAATACTGTGGGCCCATGGACCGAATGTCCAATGGTCCCTGAAGAAGCGCAATCTCCCACCTACCTGGGGAGGCTCATTTAGTGGAGGGCTTACTGTCTCTGGCTCCTCTTGAGCCTCTACCTCGAGATTGGAGCCTGGGACTGGGTCTAGATCTGAAGTTTCCCCTACCTCTATTGCCCCTGAACTGGCGGTAGCTCTGAAAAGTCTGAGACTCATAGGTAGGGTTAAAGGCCGGAGAGACATAGGTTGTTGAACCAGCGGGATGGTGAGCCGGTTGGTTCAGTAAAACATAGTGTGGATGTCCTTTGGAGGTGGAAGGCTGGGCAATTTGGCCAACTGGAACTGCCTGAACAATTGTCTGGGTCTGGGGTGCCTTGTAAGGATGGAACCTCCTAGACCTCTTCCTGCCTTTGGGTTGGGGTCCCGAAAACTCTGATGACTTCCTCTTAAAGGGGAGTCCCCAACGGATCCGGAGATTTTGATTGGCCCTTGAGGCCTCACTGATCACCGAGTTGACCATGTCCTCGGGAAATAGGTTGGTCCCCCAGACAGAGGATTTTATGAACTTGTTCGGCTCGTGACGGATGGTAGCGTCAGCCAGAACAAACTTTCGGCAGTTCCTCCTTGCCACTATGAAGTCAAACAAATCACTCTGGAAAGAGGCCAGAAGTGATTTGGTCAGGATCCTGAACAGAGGTTCATCCTTATATACAGCAGACGTCAACTCCGCCGAGGTGACGGAATTGATAGACCTGCTGAGACGGCACCTAGCCTCATACTCAGCTTTGATCAAGGACTCCGGAAGCCTGGGTAATTGCTCACTGAAAAGATTCGAAGCGCACTCCGAATGTAGCTTACCCACTGTAAAGGTTTCCGGAGCTCCAGTCCAGCATTCCAAGTCTGCTGGGAAGAGAAGAGAGGTAGGCTCCATCTCACGAAGCTGTGGCATAGGCTTCTCCTCTGTTCCAGCCTGAAGGGTTAACTCCGGCACTTTAGAGGTGCAGGGAGTTGGGACATCCTCGTTTACGGTGAACATCATAAATCGACCTTTATGAGGGGTCAATCTATTGTTCAAACACTCCCAGTCAGATAGGATCCTAACCCATGCCGACTTCGCTTGGTCCCTAGGAAAGATCACTGTTTCTTTGGGAACCTTATCTTCCCTTACCAGGGCTTCCTCGGAAAGCCGAGCATACCCCGGGAAGGGAAAAACAAGATCTGCCGGGAAGAACTCGTAATCTTCCACAGGGCGGGTGCCACAGCCTTCGATGGTTAATTTACCATTAGCGAAGGGGGCATTAAAAGCGAGACGCCAAGGGTTACAATCCTCATAAGCTGGCAGCTTAGAGGCGTCTGGGATGGCATAGGTCTGTTGCTGAACCGGACCTGAACTAACCAGTCCGGCCAGCGACTCCTCTTGTGCCTTTAATCTCTCTGCCAAGGACTGAACATACTTCCCTGACGACTCAAAGCTCGAGACAAGATCGCGAGACATTGCCTCGAACTGAGAAGAGACCTGTTCAGAAAGCATCCTCATCATTGACTCCGCGAAAGCTTCAGGGTCGAAGTCAGGTTTTTTAGACCTGCTCGACTTTGTTCTCGACCCCTTAGAAGGGGGAGTAGCTTTCTGGGTGGAAGTCGAAGGTTTGGGAGTCAATGATACCTTGGCGGAGCTAGTTACAGATGGGGTTTTCGGGGGTTTAGACAACTTAGGTAGAGTCTTCGTCTTCATAGAGGACTTCACCTTGGGGATCACCGACCCCGAACGGGTCCCCAAGGTGGAGCTCTTAGAGAATCCTTGAAAGGATGAAGACGAAGACGCAGGTGAACTGAAAGACAATGGATTAACTGGTCTACCTGCCTCACTTACATCCCTACCTTCCTCTAGGTCGATGGCCATCGGTTCGACGTCTAGGTTGAAGTTGGCCACTTCCTCGGCCACTTCACCGCACAGCTCCTGATCTTCTGGTGAGACCTGGGTCTCAAGCCTAATCTTGTTGATCAGGGGTTCTGCTACTTCGGGGGCTACGGCTGCAGAGGCCCTAGCATTAGGGTATAAGATATTGCAAATATCCATTGCCAGCACATAAGGACACCCCTGACCAACGTTGCGACCAAAGCCGCCAACCCAGATCTTCAGTGTCGCCAGAGACGAAGCTTGACGGGACCGAGGGACCTGTTAATCGAATACCATGTCAATAAAAGGGATTGACAACGATATTAACTTATGTCAAATATAAACAAAACTGTTTGAAATAACCGTGTTAAATACAATTGAAGGTTAACGTACCGAATCATCAACCACATCTGAATAGAGTGCGTAGCACACGTCGCAGCCGTCTGGGTGCCAGACGAGGTGGTCGTCGACCTCGACTGCACAACCAGCATGCGACCTGCATGCTACGTGGCCACAGGGTTGCTGCAAGTAGGCGTTACAGCCTGGTTCCTGGCAATGCACCACCTACAATAAAAAATTGATACATGAGTATCTAAAATAGGCGGCGGAACGGCTAAACTAGTAAAACTTAAAGTAAAAATATTCTTCTCCACGCCGGAGTTGAGAACTGTGGATACGGCGGAACTCTCCAATGGAATCCTAAACAGGTGGGCCAAACCTGAGTCAGATCACGCCGGAAAGCAATTCCGGTGACGCCGGAGCGTCACGAAAATTAACCATACACACAGAAATCAACAACCAGGGAGGACTAGTCGCCGGAGCGAAGGTTCGGGATGAATCACCGAACACCGATCACAGAAACTACAGAAATAATAATAACAGTAATATAAACAATATTCATTCCGGCTCCTCTACAATTCCGTCGTAAACAAGGCAACGATGCTCAAGCAAAAGTCTTATTAAGAACTAAAGCGAGCTAACGATATCTGCCGGAACGAGTCCGGATGACGGAACGGTAGGGAAGCAGGAGCAAAAAACAAAATTACAATTACTACTAACAAAATTCATCACAGCTCCTCTCCAATTCTGCCGTAAACAAAAGGCAACGACGCTCAAGCTAAAGTTTCTACTAGAAGCTAAAGCGAGCTAACGATAGCCGCCGGAACAAGTCCGGATGGCGGAAAGGGGAAGAAGCGGGAGTGAAGCATGGCAACAACAACAGGTTAGGTGCCTAGGCACCTTCCACGAAGTGTCATCTCAACCGAAGGGGCAAATGAGCTAAGCTCTAAAATGCCCCAAAGGGAGAGCCAAGACAATAGAGACTGATATAAAAGGGGGGTGAGAAAATAAGGCAAAAAAACAAACATTGTTTCTATCACCTAGCCTAACCTCCTGAAGACATCTCCTGGATATGTAGGCTAGGGCTCGCCAAAATAACGAACGAGAAAGAACGCTAGCGCCAAACCCCATCTTCCGAGATTGAAGAATCAACTGGTCAGGGAGGAAGGGCCTGCACTCAAACTCGAACGAAGGCCACCCAAGAAAACCGTACCTACTCAGGCCTATAAGCCAAAGAAGGAAGGAAGACTTGGGCCAACTTAGCCTACCTTCCAAGAATCGGCAAAGCCAAACTGGTCAGGTAGGCTAACAAACACCACCCAAAACAGACTCAAGAACTGATACATAATTAAATGAAATGGTATAATAACACATTTAACAAATGTACCTACGTAAGGCATATAAAGGAAAGCTAGGCTAGGCCCAACTTTCAACTTCTAAGATATAATAATAATAGCCGATCGCGTCAGATTGAGCAAAAATTGAAACTATCATTAAAAGAACGTAGTAATTTAATATTCAATCGTCTTGGATGAAAGAAGGCATTCAGATAATAAGGCTGTGGGTAGCCGCCACGAACGAACACGAAATGCCGGCCCCCAGCCGATCAGGCGTAAATAATAAACGGGACTTATATAACCCAATCGAGTCCCAAAACATTCAAAATTGAATACTCAACTTGGAAGAAGATGCGCCTTGATCAACTGAAGCCATCAGGTAGAGTGAAATAATCCGTAAAGGAAAATAAAGATGCAAATCTAGCACCACAAAAAATCAACGTGTTGTTTATAGAGCGTGCTATAAGCGGATGGTGCATTATGGGTAGAATTAGTAGTAGCGGTGGTGGGACCGTTGTATCGGCACCTCTTAGGCAGAGGGGTTTTGGAGAGGAGGAGTCTATTGGGTTAAGTGTCTGTGGTAGTGGCCTCCACTCGCTCCTAGATGACATACCGACATCCTATAAGGATGTATCGAACCAGAGGTAGTAACTCTGGCATCCTATTGGCTTTTTTCTCTGGTATATCTAGCAATGTGTGCTGTATAGGGACATTTCACTCAGCAACACAGGGCAAGCCCAGAAAAGCTAAATAGCGTTTATTTCTCTGTATGATTGCTACTTTGTTAGAAGAGACTGAAAAAAGGAAAAGTAGTTCCAATATTAACTTTCAAAGCCTTGAGAAGTTTATTGCATTGCCAACTTTAACTATTTGATAGCTCTTGTTTAGTATTTGTTAACAATACTGAAGAAAATTTGTGGGAAAGAAAATATTTTCAGTATTATAACATAACAGCAGTTTTTATTGCAATTGAACATTCTTAAAAAAAATGTAAAGGTTTGTGATTTTCTCTTGGACCACCTATACTAGTAGTATTCCCAGATTAAAAGCAGTTCCAGTGGCGGAATATCAAGGAAGGGTTTTGTTACAGCTTTGGTTGTAGATTAATTTCTGTTAGAATTCTCCTTGGCATTCTTTTTTTTGTACACTGTTCAACCTTGTAAGTTTTAATCCTACCTAAATTAGTAAATATTTTTGTTTTGATATCTCAATTTGCCCACAGTTCCAAAGCAGTCTCGTCCCGTCAATTCACTGTCATGGAACACCCAGGAGCCGCAGCTTCTTGTAGCTGGTCTAGACAGGGGACGATCGGATCCTTCGGTTAGTGTTTGGGATGTTACCTGTGGTAGTCAGCCATCTTCATATTCAAATGAGCAGAAAAACTCGTTGAGGTATAAAACAGTTTTAGCTTCTTCATCTGTAAACATGGGAAAATTTTATGTTGATCCTTAACTTTTTCAGTGAATGTCTACTCAGCTATTATTGCATCATATCGACTTCATAAGAGTGAGAAATTGAATGAAACAAAAATGGTTTTTAGGACAGTAGCGAGCTCACCCCCTCAGAATTATTGTTAATGAATCTGGTGGTAAAAATGGTCTAGATTTATTTACTAAGTAGATTACAATACAAAAATTTTTAATCGCAACAGTACTATTATTTTTTTTTTCATGACAGTCATCCTACTCAACTGGGTGATCTTTATAGTGTGGGGTTATGGGTTGCATCCTGCCTCCTTAGGAGTCCATCACTTTTCTCACTATGTGAGCTGTTTCTAGTAGCACACTTTTCTGCATGATTCCTGGAGCTATTTCGGCATCTAGCTTTTCCAGATTCCTTTTCAGGGATCTTGGGATCGTGCCTAGTGTTCCTATGATTATGGGTACAGTTTCCACTGGCATGTTCCATGTCCTTCTTATTTCGATTTTCAGGTCTTGATATCTAAGGAAACGCAATCTTTCCTACAAAAATAGATTTATTATCAAATCAACCCAACAAGTAATGAATGAACAAAGAAAAGATTAAAATGCATAATAAATGAATTATCAAGTCAAAATGGTCTACTCAAGATTTACTCTTACTCTGACTAAAAAAAGTCTTACTATGACTGAAAAGTCTTACTATGGCTAAAAGCCGTTACACCCAACACTCCCACACATTTCATCTTAGACATTATACGTCTAGTCTCAAAGTCAACCACATGAGAAATAACCACATTGCAAAGATTGCAGGGTCCTTTCCTATAACCACAGCAATTCCACAGACATCTGTCGAAGAATTAAGCAAAATCGTAACCTCCCACAAATATACAAGTGCAAAACATAATAATGAAAAGTTTAAAATGCATAGTTAATAATTGTTAAACAAAACACAATAAAATAGAATATTAAAGTGACATAAATGGTTATGTTGAACTCTCCACACAAATTCATAAGTGTCTTGAAATCATGTAAAATTCACAAGTCCACAGTTCACACAGAAAAACGAACAGTCTGAACTTTACCTTATCTGCCAGCTTCTAAGAGATTGGAACACTCAAAGCTACGTCTGGACGATAATGCTCTTGCTTCGCTAATAATCGATCAGACTTACTTTTGGGCAGAATTAGACAAACAATCTATATTTTCTAACGGACGAACTTACGCACTCGCATACCAGCTCGGTCGTCTGCCTCCCAAATCAGAGCCAATATTGTGTGTTCATCAAGCAAAACAGCTGAAGTAACCAAACTATTTGCTGAATGCAATGATTTTGCAACTGAGCGCCCGACCCAGTTCACTCTTGAAGCGATCTTTCCTTCATCACACCTTATAATATGTTAATTCTAAACTAGACATATTTCCTTAAATAGTGCTCGGCCACCCCATAAGAGCGTCTCGCTCTCTTAATGGCGAACTAAAATAAAAGCATATGTATAAAACATAACAAATAGAGCTACGCTCAATTAGCAATGTCTACTGCACTGCAGTTTTAAGTACTGCTCTCATGAAGTACTTGCAAAGTCACTGGGGTCGTTTTCTTAGAGCCCTTGCATGTAGTCTTACAAGCACAAATAAGCTTTACTACCCCCACAATTAGAATTATCAGTAAAATAGCCACTAAAACTATCAAAATAGCTGGCATAATATATTGCTGGTACTCGACCATTATTGGATCATCGTCTTCTTCTAACGGCGGAACAGTTATTGGTACTACTGTTGTAGGTACTGGAACTACATCATGATCGTTACGCATATGACGCATAAATATCTTCTCGGAACTGTTGAACACAGCACGGCTAATTACGAGGAA
The DNA here is from genome assembly GCA_039081455.1 of Macrobrachium rosenbergii. NCBI lineage: Eukaryota > Metazoa > Arthropoda > Malacostraca > Decapoda > Palaemonidae > Macrobrachium > Macrobrachium rosenbergii. Next base: position 78,282 of record JANJGK010003058.1, on the reverse strand, counting down.
GTCTGTTGATACCACACGGCATGAAGCATCAAACAGCTTAGATCCTTGAAGAATGAATGACGTCAACTTGTTACCCTGGCACATCGTCGTAACAGGACATTCTTTGCAGTATACAGCAGTAAGAGTTCTGGTGGATATTATGTGGTATTCAAGTGGAAACTGTACAAAGTCACATTCTGTCGGTGTCTGTCTATGAACCAATGATAATTCACAACCACCCACAGATACAACTCGCAACTGGAAAACATTACTGTCACACACATACTTCTCCCTAACCAAGGTACATCCTGTCTTATAATCAACTCCCGAACCTTGATACTGATCTCCTAAAATGAACATGGTCTCTAATCCATCCCATGTCACTACTAAGTCTCCAAAAGCACTCGGAAAAGGTCTAATAACAAAACTAAGAAACGGTTTCATGTACTGACAGGAACATATACTATTAATCCCCGATCAGACAATCTCACCCTTAAAACATTATAATATAAATACAAATCTCCACCCGCGAATAATACTTTCGCCCCATGTAGATAAGCGGAATTCTTTAGAACATTTTCTAGGTATCCTAAAGGTAATATATCACCATACACACGACCATCTGCTGCAGCAATAATTGCTTTTATTTGCATTTGCACTTCTATCCTTAAGGAATCAGTTTCTTTCTCAATATTAAGAAAAGTATGTTGGATCGTAAGAAGTGCTATTATCACATCAAGATCTTCTTTCAAACCTTCTACTGTAACTAACAAATCATTCAAAGAATGTCTAATTGTTTCAAAACCACTTCTCAATTTCTCATTACATTCTTGCAACTGATTTAACTGTTTCCCCTGAGCTATTAGGTCTCTTTGAACTTCTGCTACTTTGACTAAACTTCCAATGGACATAGCTCCAACCGCAGCAATCACACCAACACCTAAAAGAACTAAAGGTGCTGCTCTTTTACTTCTCCTTTTCTCTACTGAAGGTGAATTTCCTGGAGTAACGTCAGGAATCCATTCTAACGTTTTATCTATCCCTTTATCAACTCTATCTAATGTTATTCTTACTTCTTTCATTAATCTAGTTAAAGAGACTGGTAAAGTTCTCTTATTCTCTACTTCATCTAAAATGAACAAGAGACAAAAAAAAAAAACCAATAAATATCATATATATATACAAATATCAACCCATTTATCCCTCTAACTATATACAAATATTCCATTACATCCCAACTTTCTTTAACTTCGAAATATGGGTCAACTTCGTCACACCAGTATTTACATCCTTTATTACAAATCTATTCCCTTTTTTGATCTCTACAATCTCAAAAGGTTCATTTTTATTCAGGCCATCACCTCAACATCAAAATATCAATTTTTTCCTCTATGTTTTTACGAGACTTGCGCATTGTCAGTCCCCAGTATTTGAATAAAGAAATTGAATACGGAAGAAAAATAGGGACAGATTTATGTTATCCTTCACATATACTAGATATTTGTTATAACAAAGCCCACAAAAAGTTTTGTAACATGAAGAAAGAAACCCCTAAGAACATTCTTAGCTTGCCTTCTTTTAGTGGTTTTGAAAACATAAAATCATTGTTAAAACGTTTTAATGTAAACCTCGTTTTTTTCTTATAATAACACACTCAAAAGGATGTTAATAAAAAATAGCCCTAAAGAAAACAACAACATAATATATAAAATTCCATGTTTGGATTGCCTTTTTATACTGGCCAATCTAGCAAAGATTTAGATGTACGTATTAAGCAACATAAGTATTCAGTCAAAACTGGACAATCATCCTATGCTATATTCATTCATTTAAGTGAAAACTCTCACAGGATAAATTGGACTGAAAGAAATCTATTGGAGTCTGCTATTATCCAGCTTACTTCCAGTTGTAATTTTAATCTTAGCCCTGGTATGTATTATTTGGACCCCTGTATTAGAAAAATGTTCAAGAATGACCTAAAAGATAAAATCACTGACTTAATTACAAGGTAGCCACTTGATATATATTTTCTATATATCCGTATGTTTAATGTAATTTTTTTTATTTGTAAAAATGTTCATCTTGCAAAAAGTTATTATTGTTTGCAAAAAAGAGAATTATTGTGTTGTACTAAAAATTTTTAGGTGGTCAGTCACGAACCTGTGTAATCTTTTAATTGTCCTGTCCCTGCTCCTGAACGGTTGATCCTAATCCTTTGTAAAAAAACTCTTAAATATTTAATCCTGTTTTGGCAGTTCTACTAGTTCTTCAATTGTGTTTGATTCCAGGTACATATGTATCCTTTATAATCCCCATCTGTCATTTATATGAGCTTTCTTTGTAAACATACTTTTATATTTCTTTAGTCTGCTAAGTAAAGGACTAGTGTCGAAAGGCCTCGCAGCACTCCAGTGTTTCCATTTCCTTCGTGGATTTGATCTATATTTATATATATACATAAATGTATATATATGTATATGTATATATATGTGTATATATATGTATATATACATATATATATGCATATATACATATACATACATATATATATACATACATATACATATTTATATATATATATATATATATATATATATATATATATATATATATATATATATATATATATATATATATATATATATATATATATATATATATATATATATATATATATATTATTGTTACGTGTGTCTTGGCTGATCAGTTATTGGTTAATTTACGTAAAGTTGCACGGCCCTGCAGGCCAAGAATACACGTAACCTGTCTCTTGAAGCCAAGAGTTAACCTCAAAGACAGACGTTAATTAATCAAAGGTCTCCAGTTAAGGGTAATTAACCTTAACAAAGAATATTCAAGGAATAAAGACTTTATGATACACGTTGCCAACTGCGGACGCAGAAGAAATCTCTACTCGTTAAGAGGGTATTAAATACAGAGACGCATCAGTTCTCCCCAAACAATGAGCGCTAGGCACAACAAATACCAGAGTATTAAAATGAATTGATTGCCTAAATCCCCGAGGCTTAGTGGGATAATTCGGCTAACGCTAACAATATAATAATTTGACTTAATCTAGACTTCGTACCAGCAGTCACCCTAAATGGTGGCTGGAGAATGAAACAAAGAAAGATTGGGAAATACAGGAAGAGAATAAAAGAATGGGCGAAGTTTTGAACAAAAGACAGACTTTACCTTAGGACGAGCGTTGTTGCGCATCAACGGACGACAGGAAGTTCTTGCAATTGCTTCTTCACTTCACTAATAGAATAATAGACAAAAGGGGGGAGGGGCCCAACTGGACGTGTTGTCTCCCCGAAAGCTTGATTCTCTCTGCCTGTTCTCTGACCAGCCTAGGTCAAAACAGGCCTACAGTCATGCCCTAAGCGTCTACGTTCTGTTAAAAACATTCGCCAAGAGAGACAGGTAGAAAGGAAAAAAGGACCTTAGGACCACCTATTTTTAAGGCTGATAGGGAAATTTTCCTATAGGGGGAAATGCCTAAATGCTACCTATCCTTTCTCCAACGGACATTAAAGTTTGAACTGAAGACGCTCCTAATGCAGACAATGTCTTTTACTGGTCTTGGTCAGGCTGATATTATTTACAATCAAAAGTTACGAGGGCGAACAGCAGTAATATTTATAAAAATATATATATATATATATATATATATATATATATATATATATATATATATATATATATATACAGTAAATATATATATACATGTATATATATATACAGTAAATATATATATACATGTATATATACACACATATATATATACACATATATATATATATATATATATATATATATATATATATATATATATATATATATATATATATATATATATATATATATATATATATATATATATATATATATATATATATATATATATATATATATATATATATATATATATATATATATAAAATTTTATATATATATATATATATATATATATATATATATATATATATATATATATATATATATATATATATATATATATATATATATATATATATATATGAGTTATTATAAGCACTCAGTAATGGGCTTATGATTATTGATGGGAAAGTCAAAGTCTGCGGAGTGAAAGAGTCCACTGACTTTGACATTCCCATGGAGAATCATAGGCCCATTACTGAGTGTTTTATGTTTATATATATATTTAAATATGTATATATATATATATATATATATATATATATATATATATATATATACATATATATATATATTTATATATAAATATATATATACACACAGTCCTCAGATATTGGTGCTTGACTAGCGACAAAAAACAGCAATTTTCGGTGCCAATTTCCCCTTATCACCGCCGATCTATACCTAACAGAGGCGCTTTCCAGTGCCGGTAAGTGCCGATTTGCGGTTACCAACAGTTTTCACTTATCGTCACGCCATTGGAATGGAAGCCCCGCCAATAACAGTTTACTTCCTGTGTATATGTATGTGTGTGTGTATATATATATGTATATTGCCAAGAAGTGATCAAGTACCTGGTTATTACACAAATCATAAGACCAAAAAATTTACCTCACTCCTGCCAGGCATTTGAAACCTCATAACAAAAATATTAAGACTGAATACTCTAAAGGTACAGTTATCCCTTAAAACTTGCTTAACACTTGAAAAATCAATCTAAATTTATCAACTTATGGTTGAGGTAATAACTGATAAGCTATAAACAGACTAGGGGAAAAAGGGCATCACTCCATCAAACACTGTATAATCCTTTCCCTGGTTCTACTTCATTCTGATAAAGCAGAACTAGACAGATATATCACTTACCTTGAATACGCACACAAATCTCTCTAATCATTGGTGGTCAAAATGAAACACTGTGCTTTTAAAACTTTAAACAGACAAATTTATTTCGAAGTTCAAAAGTTATAAGTAGAGTTCACAATCTCAAAAAGATTTACTATTACTTAACAACAGTGTAAGATTTAAGTATTTCTTAACTGTGTAAGATTCAAGTATTTCTTAACCAAGATTAATTCACAAAATCTTAATTTATCAAGAAATCAATTTAATTAAGCAAAATTCAAATGATTAACACTCACTCCAGATTATAATGCAAATCTTAATAATTGAAATCAACATAAACTTTGGGAAACACTGTGAAATTATAAACACAAGCACATGATAATAATATGAAAACACGGGCATATAAAAAAGTAATATGCAGAAATAAATCTCTACCAACAGTAATTTCACTAAGACAAAATATGTTTAAATATTACATCAATCTTTCAAAAGATGACCTTCAATTTTAAAAAGGCTACACTCACGTCTTTCTAAAACTTCCTCAAAGACAACACTTCAGTTTTCAACATAATTACAATACAAGCAAATAAGAACATTACCTTACTCCTTTTGTAATATATATTATTATTATTAAAGTAGTTTAACCAGACCACTGAGCTGACTTTCAGCTATCATAGGGCCAGCCCAAAAGATTTGATTAAAATACTAGGGCCAGGCCTGAACTCAAGTGCTAGGACCCAATAGATCATTCGATATAATGATGAATGAATTAAAATGAAATTAAAAACTGCACATAGGCACATCCTCTCATACAATAAATACATTTCCTCAGACTTCCTTACATACATACTAAAACAGTATATTAAAATTCAGAATACAAATTAAGCAAAATTTTTTAAATTTTCTCTTTTTTGTAAAATTCAAATGTTAAAAGGGTTTTCATGCATTTATTATTTACTTATTTTTATATTTTATTAATTAAATTACAGTTCTTCAAGAACATCAAAATCGGAACAATTCAAAATGTGAAAGATTCTGACAAAATTTCTTTCATTGATCTATTACCAAAAGCAGACATTTGTTGCTGGTCATACTTTGGACATTCACATAACACATGTCTGACCATTATTATTACTCTGCATTCTGAGCACTCGGGAGCCAAGCCATGTGGGCTGCTCATTAAGTGCCCATGTGTCAGACGAGTATGGCCTATTCTGAGACATGTTAAAATTACTTGTGTGTCTCTCTCTGATACGATGAACTCCATTTTTTAACATTAGGTTTTATTTCTTTCAGTTTATTACTTTCAGGTTCTTCATCCCATATATATTGCCATTTACTTATGATACCCATTTTTATGTGAGTTACATAATCAGTAACAGGGATATTCACATTTGATCTTGTCATGTGAGTTGCTGCTTTAGCTGCTTTGTCTACATCTTCATTTCCTTTGATCCCTACATGGGCAGGGATCCAACATATTTCTACATTTTTTTCATTATTATATAATTTATGGAGACATAATTTAATTTGTTGTACTATATTATTTTTGATTTGTAACTTTGAATAGCTTCTATAGCGCTTCTTAAATCACTGAAAATCACAAAATTATTGAATGATGATTCTTTAATTATTTTATAGCTGATGCAATTCCATACAATTCTGCTGTAAAACATGGAAGCATTATTAGGAAGAGAGAACTGATAACTTTTGTCTTGGGACACTGCAGCATATCCCACTCCGTGTTCTGATTTAGACCCGTCTGTATATATGTGCGTAATGTGGACCTTTTTGGCTTACTGTATATGCTCTATTGTATGCTGTCGATGGTGTACGAGTTACTTTTTGATAAATACTTGAGGTGTGTGCAAATTTTCATTTTATTCATTGTACAGGGAGGAGGTGATTTTACTATTACAGGCACTTGTATATTTATATTCAGCGACTCAAACAATCTTCTAGCTCTAATTGGGAAAGGCGGTGGATGGTTATTTATAAATACATCTCTTAATTCAAAAATAATGTTTTGGTTGGAGAATCACTAGTTTGAATTCTTGAAGCACTTTTCACTGTTACAAGTTCTCTATGGAGAGACAAAGGCAGTTCACCACATTCAACTTGTAACGATGATTTTGGTGATGATCTAAAGGCTCCCGATCATATTCTAAGGCCTTCATTGTGAACAGGGTCTAACATTTTCAGCACTGCGTCAGATGCTGAGCCATATACTTCGCTTCCATAATCAATGAGGGACACAACTGTTGCCTTATACAGTACAGTAAGGGTATGTCTATCGGCTCCCCAAGTTGTGTTCGATAGTTTTCTATTTAGATTTAATGCCCTTTTACTTTTAGATTTTACATATGTAATGTGGGCTCTCCAGTTTAAGTGGATATCAAATACTAATCCCAAAAATTTTGTTGTTTGGCCAATTGGTATACTATGGTTTCTGATTTTTAAGTCTATTTCTTCACCTTTTTTCCACTTTTATTTTTATAAAACATGATTGCTTGGGTTTTATCTATGGAAAATTTAAAGCCTACAGATAAAGCCCATTCATCTATTTTTACTATGCTTTTATTAACGATTCGTTCTGCATGTTTTATTCGAGATGCTGAATAATATATGGCAAAATCATCCATATACAGGTTACTTTTAATGCCAATAGGTAGATTTTTATTGATATCATTAATTGCTAAAGTAAACAGTGTGCCACTAAGGACGCTTCCCTGTGGAACACCATTTTCAAGTGAAAATGTTCTAGACAGAACATCATCAATTCTCACCTGAAAATTGCGGTTTGTCAAAAAGTTCTGTATAAACCTAAGTAAATGTCCACAGATGTTGTTTTGTAACGTTTTTAATATAGCATACCTCCATGTAGTATCGTATGCTTTTTCAATGTCAAAAAAGACAGCTATAGTAATTTGTTTTCGTTCAAAACCTCTACGTATATGGTCTTCTAAGTTACAGAGAGAATCCAATGTAGATCTGTTACACTGTGACCCAAACTGAGTGGGAGTTAAAATTTTATTTTCTCGAATGTGCAATGTTAGTTGAGCATTTACCATTTCCTCTAGTAATTTGCCAAAACAACTTGTTAAAGATATTGGTCTATAATTGTTTACATTACTGGGATCTTTTTCAGGTTTGGGGATAGGAATAATTACAGCTTTACGCCATTCATCAGGAAATAAATTTCTAAGCCATAAGTGGTTATAAAACTCTAACAAGCATGTCTTTGCCAAAGGTGCTAAATGGCATATCATTTCAAAACAAATATTGTCACTTCCAGGGGCAGATTTATTGCTGTTCAACAGAGCAAATTCTAGCTCTTCCATATTAAATTTTCTATTATAATATATATCTTCTACTGTTTCAAAATTTATTGTTATTAATTCTATATTATTTTTCTTTGTGCGGAAATGCTCATCTAAATTTTTGTTGCTACTTACTTTTGTTAAAATTTCACCTATTACAATACTAATTTCTTTATGATCAAGTATTCTTTTCCCATCTTTTATTATGGCATGCCTAGGTGGTTTAACATGGGTACCATTTATTTTCCTAAATTTTTCCCATATTTTTTGTATGGGAGTATTTTTAGAGAGATCTGATACATATTTTTTCCATGAAGTGATTCTTCCTTGAATTACTTCTCTTTTAAACTTTGCAGATATTTTATTATACAGAGGTTTTAATGTATCAATTTCTAATAATAATATAGTCAGTTTTTGTAAGGTTCCTTCTAATATCGGTAACGTTTTGTTTAATTTACTGAATTTTCTATTCAAATTATTTAGTCGTCTTCCAATTTGGTGTTTTATTTTTATTAAGTCTGTTAGTTTTTCAGACCACCATGGGACTTTGTGTTTTGTTGGATGAGATTTGGATTTTGCTATTGCTTTATCAGCAGCATTTGTAATGAAATCAACAAGAAATTTATTAGTTTCATTATGGTCTTTCAAATATTCAAATGGTGGGATATTCCTGGTGTGGAATTCATATTGTTCCCAATCTGCTTTATATATGTTATATCGAGGGCCATGTTTGGTGGGGTTATTTTGTACAAAGAAATTAATATGGGGAAATGATCACTTGTATGCAAGTCGTCTACCGTATTCCAGTCCAATCTGTCTACTATGTTTATTGTACATAGAGTTAGGTCGATTGAGGAATATGTTCCATGTGTTTTAGAAAATTATGTGCTGATTTCGTTATCATTTATACAGCACATGTCATATGAATCTATGAATTCCTCTATTCTATTTCCTGCTCTATTTGATTCTGTACAATTACAGTCCCACACTGGGTTGTGGGCATTAAAATCACCTACTATTAACGTTGGTTCCTTAGTATTCTTAAGTAATTCTTTGAGTTTGTCAGTCATAATTTTTATTAGGTTGATTGTACAAATTATGAATTACATAATTATCATTTTTTATTCGTATTTTAATACTCGACGTTTGCAGATCAGTAAAGTTTACAGGTACTTTGTCATAACATACTTCGCTATGTACATATATAGCAGTACCTAAATTTCCTTCTTCCTCTCTTGATGCAGATGCTAAGGTATATTTACCTATCGTTAATATTGTTTTGTTGACATGTTGCAAACATAATATCATTGGTTCATATTCTTTTAATAACCGTTGTATTTCTCCTAAGTGTAATCTGGTCTGTAGACCATTTACGTTCCATTGTATAATATAACTATTGAAAATATTTTTTTATAGCGGTCGGGTTTTACTCTCTTTTTTTGTATTATCAATTTGGAATTTTTCTAATAATTTACTCACGACATTCATCTGTTTTTCCTTATAATAGACTAAGTGCTCAATGCACATGCACCCTTTTTCATGGTTACTCAAATCTGTGGTTTCTTTTTTTCTATATTTCATAAAATTTCTTATAATGTTTGTTAAACCATATTTTGTTATGCTTTTGTTGTTATTGCATAATTCAATGAAACAATCATTACAACCACAAGTATTATCATGTGTATTTCTCTTTTCATTTGCTCTTGTACCAATTACTGGAGAAGGAGTAATCTCTTCTCCCTTGACATAATCATTATCATCTATGGCATGATTCTCTTTCACTTCTTCAGTCTTCTCGACATTTTCCTTCATAGGTTCTATTATTATTTTAGGAGATAAAGGTATATTCTTAGCTTGTTTTTGTTTTTGTTCCTTTTTCATCTCCTTTATCTTTGGTTTAACTGATGTTTCTTTATTAACAGTTGGTTTCTTCGTTTTGGGTGGTGTTCTCTCCAAAGGCCTTTTTTTATCTTTAATTTCCAGTCTATCTCTACCCTCTTCAGTTACTTTAGTAGCAGCATCCTCCTGTGTTTCTATCTGCATTAATATTTCAAATGAATTGGATAAAATATTATCCATCTCATTTGTACCTGTTTCTTTATTCTTTACCATTTTATTTTTTATTTCTAAATTATTAATTTATTCTTGAGATTTACTTTTCTGTGCTTTGTTATTTCTATCTGTTTCCGTTTTTGCTTCATTTTTTGCTCTTGTTATTGAGGAATATGAATGTTTCTTAGATGGATCTTGCATTCCTCTCACTTTTAATTCCAATTTAGCCTCTTTGATAGATATCCCTGTTCGTTCTTGTAACATTTTCAATTCTGTATTGTATATGTAGTACACACACTCCTTGGACCTAGCATGATGATCTTGTCCACAGTTTACACATTTTGGTTCACTACATTTCCATTGTGTGGCATGTTCGTCAGATCCACAATAAGCACATACAGGTTCATTACGACAGTTTTTCTTTGTGTGTCCATACTTACTACAATTTTGACATTGTAGCGGTTTGGGAACATAAGGTCTCAGTTCTCTATTTTGGCCCAAAATTTTTATTTTTTGAGGTAACTCTTGGCCCTCAAATTTTATTTTTGCAATTCTTAATGCTTTATTATTTTGCTTACTTGGTGTTATATATACCTCACAGTCTTGGATTTTGGTATATCTCATTTTAAGAGAGTCCAACAGTATATTTTTGTCAACCGGTTCGTCATTATTTTCAGGAAGTACAATAGTACCCTGAATGCTATTCATAGTGTCATGCTTCTTTACTTTTACATTTACATTGTCAACACTTTTTATTGATAGATAGTCCTCAGACTGGTTTTTTGTTGTGGCTTCTATAAGCCACGTCTTCATTTTTATTTGTCTAAACGACATTTCTGTCGTTGAGTGTCTTTTTAATAAGAAGTTTTCTAACTTTAGTGCTGAGATTTGCTGTTCTGTTTCCATGGTTAGAAACCTTGACCAACTTCCACTCCCAAAGAGGGAGTCGAAGTGAGTCAAGGTTGGGTCAAGACGATATTTACTTTTTTTTTATTTGTTGTGTGCTGGAGCATAAGGTTCCAGTGTGATTATATTTGGATTCTTTATTGTTTTTTCCAAAGAAAGATTGTTACAAGAGGTTCCATCGGTCGTCATCTGTGCCGAGTCACTACCATCAAAGGGCCCAGTGGTACTCGAATCTTTATTTTCACTTTGCATAAAAATTTGAAGGAGGAGAATAAAAAAATAACCTGAAAACCTTAAAAAGATATCATCAGCTTTTCATGGAGTTTTATTCCTCCACCAATGGCACAAGTGAGAACTGACTCCCAAATGTCCGCTCCCTACCCTACCCCAAAGGGGAGGGCACAACATGATTAGAGTGGCCCAAGTGTAAGCCAAACCCGCTTGCTAGGACTGAGAGTATTAAAAGAACACAATCATCCCCACCCTAATCATGTTATGGGCAAACCGGATAGAATGCCAAGAGTCCTATCCATAGAACCAGACCCCCCTGGAATCCATGGTCCAGTCCTAACAAATAATTCCGCCTTTGAGCTACCAATCTGGTAACTCTCGGGTCTGAACATTATCGGGCAGTTGATGGTCCTACCACAGTTCTCACTATTTAGCTTCGGATATAAACCCATTCCCAGCTATGATATCTTTTCCTGTTTATCGGGTTCAGTAAATTTTACTAAAAGTGGAAAATTCCACAAATTTAATCCAAAATAATATATAATGGTATATGAGACTCTTGGACTCGAACCCAGAAACAAATTCCTGGGGTTCAAGAGCCCCCTCACCACGCCAAGGTGGTCTCATGTCGAGGGGGTATAAAACTCTAATAGGTATGACTTTGCCAAAGGTGCTAAGTGGCAGATCACCTCAAAACAAATATTGTCACCTCCAGGAGCACATTTATTGCTGTCCGAGAGAGCATATTCCATCTCTGACATACTAAATTTTCTATTATAATATATATCTTCTATTGTTTCAAAATTTATTGTTATTAATTCTATTTTATTTTTTTTGTGAGGAAGTGTTCATCTAAGTTCTTATCACTACTTACATTTGCTAAATTTTCTCCCATTATATTACTTATTTCTTTTGGATCAAGTGTTCTTTTCCCATCTTTTAATATGGCATGTATACGTGGTTTGACATGGGTACCATATTCTATTTTCCTGAATTTTTCCCATATTTTTTTGTATGGGAGTATTATTAGAGAGATCTGATATGTATTTCCTCCATGAAATGATTCTTCCTTGAATTACTTCTTTTTAAATTTTGCAGATATTTTGTTGTATACAGGTTTTAATGTATCAATTTCTAGTAACAATACAGTAAGCTTTTGTAAAGTTCTTTCTAATATCGGTAAATTTTTATTCATTTTATTGAACTTTCTATTCAAATTATCTAATCGTCTCCCTATTGAGTGTTTTATATTTATTAATTCTGTTAACTCATCAGACCACCAGGGAACTTTGTGTTTTCTTGGATGGGGTTTTGACTTTGGTATTGCTTTATCAGCAGCATTTTTAATGAAATCAACAAGAAATTTATTAGTTTCATTATGGTCATTTAAATATTCAAATTGTGGGATATTTCTAGTGTGCATTTCATATCGCTCCCAATCTGCTTTATAAATGTTATAGTGAGGCACATGTTTTGCAGGATTATTTTGCAATAAGAAAATTAATAATGGGAAATGATCACTGGTGTGCAAGTCATCAACTGTATTCCAATCCAATCTGTCAACCATACTTGCACATAAAGTTAAGTCTACTGAGGAAAATGTTCCAAGTGCTTTTGAAAAATATGTGCTAATTTCGTAATCATTTATACAGCACATGTCGTTGGAATCCATGAACTCTTCTATTTTACTACCTGTTCTATTTGAGTTTGTACAATGACAGTCCCATATTGGGTATGCAGGTTCCTTGGTATTGTTAAGTAAATCTTTAAGTTTATCAATGTCGTAACTTTTATTAGGTTGGTTATATAAGTTATAAATTATGTAATTATCATATTTTATTCGTATTTTAATACTTGATATTTGAAAGCCAGTAAAATTTACAGGTACTCTGTCATAACATACTTTGTTATGTACATATACAGCAGTACCTAAATTTCCTTCTTCTTCTCTAGATGTAGATACTAAGGTATATTTACCTATTGTTGATACTGTTTTGTTGACATATTGTAAACATATTATCATTGGCTCATATTCCTTTAGTAATCGTTGTATTTCTCCCAAATGTAATCTGGTCTGTAGACCATTTACGTTCCATTGAATAATATAATTATTGAAAGTATAACGTTAGTGTGTGCAAGTGTTATTTTCTTTTTGTGGATCATCAATTTGCATTTTTTCTAAAATCCTATTTACAATATTTATTTGTTTTTCTTTATAAGATATTATGTGTCCAATGCACCTACAGCCCTTTTCGTGAGTGTCCAAACTAGTAGTTTCTTTATTTCTGTATCTTATAAAATTTCGTATAGTGTTTGTTAAACTGTCCTTTGTTATGCTTTCATTTTTGTTGCACAGTTCAATGAAACATTCATTACATCCACGTGTTTTCGTGTGTCGTTTTTTCATTTACTCTTGCTGCACCTATTGTTGGTGATGGGGTAATCTCTTCTCCCATCACATAATCATTTTTCTCAATGGTTTGTTCCTCTACTATTTCTTTGGTGTTCTGGGTATCTGTTTCTATTGGCTTTATTATTACTTTAGGAGACAAAGGTATTTTCTTATTTTTTAGTTTATTTTCTTTCTTGGTGTATCCTGCCTTTATTTTAATGGATGTATCTCTAATAATAGTTGGTTTTTTGTTGGTCTTGGGTGGAGTTCTCTCTAAAGGCCTCTAATTTTCTTTAGTTTCTAATTCATCATAACTATCTTTTAATATTTCTGTGGTGCTTGTATTGTCTTCTAGTGGTTCTATTTCTCTTAAAATCTCAAATGAATCTGAGCAAAGATTTGTATATATTTCTTGATCCTTTGCTATATTAGTTTCTTCTTGCAAAGTGGTTATTTTTCTTTGAGATTGATCTACCAGGGTTTTGTTACTCTTATTTATTTCCATTTTTGTTTCTTTGTTTGATCTTATTGCTGCAGAAAAATTTCGTTTCTTAGCGGGATCATGCATTCCTCTAAACTTTAATTCTAATTTGGCCTCTTTTATAGGCATTCCTGTCCTTTCCTGAAGTAATTTCAATTCCGTATTGTATATATAATGCATACACTCCTTAGATCTTGCATGGTGATTTTGTCCACAGTTCACGCATTTTGGTTCACCACACCTCCACTGTGTGGCATGTTTATGAGATCCACAGTATGCACATACAGATGTATTATGGCAATTTTTCCTTGTATGTCCATACATACTACAGTTTTGGCACTGTAGTGGTTTTGGGACATACGGACTCAGTTCTCTGCTTTGGCCTAAGATTTTTATTTTTAAGGGTAATTCATGGCCTTCAAATTTTATCTTTGCTATTCTTAGTATTTTTTCATTACTCCGTCTACAAGCTATGCTGTATATTTCGCTGTTTTGTATATTCTTGTACCTTCTTTTAAGGGAATCTAGCAATATTTTCTTTTCTATTAGTTCATCATTATCAGGGAGTACTGTGGTACCCTGTACACTGTTCATATTTTCATGCTTTTTAATATGTACTTTAACATTATCAATATTTTTTATATTTAAGTAATTTTCCGATTGATTTCTTGCAGTGGTTTCTATCAACCACATCTGTTCTTTTACTTGTCTGAATGACATTTCAGTAGATGAATGTCGATTCAATAGGAAGTTTTCTAATTTCAATGGTGATATTTTTTCTCTGTTTCTAAGGTCAGGAATCTCGACCAACTTCCACTCCCAAAGAGGGAGTCGAAGTGGGTCAATGTTGGGTCAAGATACTTGTTTTTTTTTTTTTGGTTTGTTTTTCATTGGAGCATAGGGCTCCAGTGTAATTACGTTCGTATTTTTTTCTGATTTTTCTAGAGAGAGGTCAGAGGAGGTTCCTGCAGTCGTTAACTGTGCCGAATCGCTACCATCAAAGGGTCCAGGGGTACTTAAATCTTCAATACAACTGAGCATTAAGATGAAAGTAAATTAGAGAAAGAAAAAAAAATAATCCTGAAAACCTTAAAAAGATATCATCAGCCTTTCATGGGGTTTATTCTTCCGCCAATGGCACAAGTGAGAACCAACTCCCAAATGTCCGCGTCCCTATCCTACCTCATAGGGGATGGCACAACATGATTAGAGTGGCCCAAATGTAGCCAAACCCGCTTGGTAGGACTGAGAGTATTTCAAGAATACAATCATCCCCACCCTAATCGTGTTATGGGCAAACCGGATAGAATGCCAAGAGTCCTATCCCTAGAACCAGACACCCCCTGGTATCCGTGGACCAGCCCTAAAGAATAGTTCCGCCTGATATCTCTCAGGTCCGAACATTATCGGGCAGTTGATGGTCCTACCACAGTTCTCACAATTTAGCTTCGGATATAAACCCATTCCCAGCTATGATATCTTTTCCTATTTATCAGGTCTAATAAATTTTACCAACAAGTGGAAAATTCCACATAATTTAATCGAAATAAATATAATGCCATATGGGACTCTTGGACTTAAACCCGGGAACAGATTCCTGGGGTTCAAGAGCCCCCTCACCACGTCAAGGTGGTCCCAAGTTGAGGGGGTTTGTAATATATAAAACACTTTCTTTCACAATGGTTGAAAAACACAAATATTTTGGAACCATTCACAAAACTATTACATTTTGTGGGAGAGTTTTACAAAACTTATATATTCAGGAGAGCAACCAGTGTACACCCTAATCCTGGTTTTATCTTCAAGGTTAAGTTGCCAATTAGCCACTTCAAATCTTAGAATAACCTGAGCCCCTTTCTTTTACATTCTAGGATACCCCCCAGAATACACAGAACACCTTCTTTAACAAATGAGAATACATGAATACTGAATACATACAATATTTTAAGGCTTAAAAGAAAACATGCCTGGGCTCTTATCTAAATGATTGGCATTTCCTGTTCTGGTTGGGCACCTGTGTACACAAAAGTCCATTTGCGAGTGATCTGTGGGTAAAAACCGTGTCAATCCCTTGTCAGATCTTACCTCTCCTCTCATATCCTTGGCGGACACATGTTCAGCTGTGCAAACAGCAAACATACAGCAAACAGGAAATGTGTACTTGAACTGATTCTCAATTTAGCTCTCTCTACAGAGATTAAAACTTTAACTCCCAAGAACATGGCATGTTATAAACATAAATGAATATACAACATTTATACGCATTGCACAATATTACATACATTACAGTAACCTCAATACACCTCACAACATATGAAACAGCTAAAAGAAAAAATCACATCAAAATACATAATACATATGTCATCTGTAAGAAAGAAAAAAGCATCTCAAAATCATATTATAATATATATATATATATATATATATATATATATATATATATATATATATATATATATATATATGTATGTATTCATAATATTGCCTTGTAATATGTATAGCATTCATTGATTTTGATATATTTACTATTCTAGTTGTAATGTGTTCTGTGTTGTAATAAAAATTGTTGAAGTATTGTATGTAGTGTAGTGTGAAACCTCAAAGGAGTTATTGATTTGGTTAACTTAACAGCGTAATTTAGAATTAGTAATAAGTTTTAATAATAACGAAGTATGTGATCGTGCATTTTGTCCCCCAGCAACAAGTGTTCTGTTCTCGTGATTTCGTATGTCGTGTTTTGGTTCAGCTGTCATCATGAAAGGGAGTTGCAATCGAGTCGTGAAAGCTTTTGTCTCATACAAAGAAAAGACAAATGATTTCGCAATGTTTCATGTACTGTTCTGAAAATCAACTTTGCTTCTTCCTCTTGTTTTGAAAGCATGCCATTGGCGACTAGTCACGTGCCGTCTGTTTAGATAGTGTTGAAATTTCAGTAAGAGCTTTGTCCATATGATTTTCTGTTAAAGACGTGTACCTCTTTGAGAGTAAATGCACGTCTCGGTTGATTACGTCATGTTTTGTAAGATTGCATTGCTCTGATCACATATTGTTCTAACATGCTAGTTGGCCCCAACACGTTTTGCTCTGATAATGACGTGAGCTGATTGATTAATTTCTTGCTGGAATCCAAAAGTTTGTTCATTCTGATTTTAGAGACCACTCGTGTGATTCTCTCTCTTTTTCTTCAAAAGAGAAAAATTATCAATGTAAAATATTTGTGTGGTCACTGGTATTAATCTTAGCTTTTGAGATCTGAAAGCAAGATTATTATTATTAAAGTAGTTTAACCAGACCACTGAGCTGACCTTCAGCTCTCATAGGGCTGGCCCGAAGGATTTGATGAAAATACTAGGTCCAGGCCTGAAGTCAAGCGCTACGACCCAATAGATCATCCAATACAAAGATGAATGAATTAAAAAGAAATTAAAACCTGCATATAGGCACATCCTCTCATACAATAAATACATTTACTCAGACTTCCTTACATACATACTAAAACGGTATATTAAAATTCAGAATATAAATTAAACAAAATTTAAATTTTTTTTTTTTTTGTAAAATTCAAATGTTAAAAGGGTTTTCATACTTTTATTATTTACTTATTTTTATATTTTGTTAATTAAATTACAGTTCTTCAAGAACATCAAAATTGGAATGATTGAAAATGTGAAAGATTCTGACAAAATTTCTTTCACTGATCTATTTCCAAAAGTAGACATTCGTTGTCGGTCATACTTTGGACACTCACATAAGACATGTCTGACCGTTATTATTACTCTGCATTCTGAGCACTCAGGAGCCGGGCCATGTGGGCTACTCATTAAGTGCCCATGAGTCAGACGAGTATGGCCTATTCTGAGGCGTGTTAAAATTACTTGTGCATGTCTCCCTCTCTGATATGATGAACTCCATTTTTTAACTTTAGGTTTTATTTCTTTCAGTTTATTACTTTCAGGTTCTTCATCCCATATATATTGCCATTTATTTATGATACCCGTTTTTATGTGAGTTGCATAATCAGTAAGAGGGATATTCACATTTGATCTTGTCATGTGAGTTGCTGCTTTAGCTGCTTTGTCTGCATCTTCATTTCCTTTGATCCCTACATGGGCAGGGATCCAACATATTTCTACATTTTTTCCATTATTATATAATTTATGGAGGTATAATTTAATTTGTTGCACTGTATTATTATTTGATTTGTAACTTTGAATAGCTTCTATACCGCTTCTTGAATCACTGAAAATCACAAAATCATTGAATGATGATTCTTTAATTATTTTTATAGCTGATGCAATTCCATTCAATTCTGCTGTAAATACAAAGGCATCATTAGGAAGAGAGAACTGATAAGTTTTGTCTTGGTACACTGCAGCATATCCCACTCCATGTTCTGATTTTGATCCATCTGTATATATTGCGTAATGTGGACCTTTTCGGTTTATATGCTCTATTGTATGCTGTCTATGGTGTTCTGTTGTATATGAGTTACTTTTTGATAAATACTTGAGGTGTGTGCAAATTCTCGTTTTATTCATTGTCCAGGGAGGAGGTGATTTTACTATTACAGGCACCTGTATATTTATATTCAGCGACTCAAACAATCTCCTAGCTCTAATTGGGAAAGGTGGTGGATGGTTGTTTATAAATACATCTCTTAATTCAAATAATTTTTTGGTTGGAGAATCACTAGTTTGAATTCTTAAAGCACTTTTCATTGTTACTAGCTCTCTATGGAGAGACAAAGGCATTTCACCACATTCAACTTGTAACGATGATTTTGGTGGTGATCTAAAGGCTCCTGAGCATATTCTAAGGCCTTCATTGTGAACAGGGTCTAACATTTTCAGAACTGCGTCAGATGCCGAGCCATATACTTCGCTTCCATAATCAATGATGGACAGAACTGTTGCCTTATACAGCACAGTAAGGGTATGTCTGTCAGCTCCCCAAGTAGTGTTCGATAGTTTTCTAATTAGATTTAATGCTCTTTTACTTTTAGATTTTACATATGTAATGTGGGCTCTCCAGTTCAAGTGGGTATCAAATACTAATCCCAAAAATTTTGCTGTTTGGCCAATTGGTATACTATGGTTTCGGATTTTTAAATCTATTTCTTCACCTTTTTTCCACTTTTTATTTTTATAAAACATGATTGCTTGAGTTTTATCTATGGAAAATTTAAAGCCTACAGATGAGGCCCATTCATCTATTTTTACTATGCTTTTATTAATGATTCGTTCTGCATGTTTTATTCGGGATGCTGAATAATATATGGCAAAATCATCCATGTACAGGTTACTTTTAATGCCAATAGGTAGATTTTTACTGATATCATTAATTGCTAAAGTAAACAGTGTTCCACTAAGGACGCTTCCCTGTGGAACACCGTTTTCAAGTGGAAATGTTCTAGACAGATCATCATCAATTCTCACCTGAAAACTGCGGTTTGTCAAAAAGTTCTGTATAAACCTAGGTAAATGTCCACGGATGTTGTTGTTTTGTAAAGTTTTTAATATAGCATACCTCCATGTGGTATCGTATGCCTTTTCAATGTCAAAAAAGACAGCTACAGTAATTTTTTTTCGTTCAAAACCTCTACGTATATGGTCTTCTAAGTTACAGAGAGAATCCAATGTGGATCTGTTACACTGAGACCCAAACTGAGTGGGAGTTAAAATTTTATTTTCTCGAATGTGCCATGTTAGTCGAGCATTTACCATTTTCTCTAACAATTTGCATAAGCAGCTTGTTAAAGAAATTGGTCTGTAATTATTTACATTGCTGGGATCCTTTCCAGGTTTGGGGATAGGAATTATTATAGCTTTACTCCAATCATCTGGAAATAAGTTTCGAAGCCATAAATGATTATAAAACTCTAATAAGTATGACTTTGCCAAGGGTGCTAAGTGGCATATCATCTCAAAACAAATATTGTCACCTCCAGGAGCAGATTTATTGCTGTTCGAGAGAGCACATTCCATCTCTGACATACTAAATTTTCTATTATAATATATATCGTCAATTGTTTCAAAATTTATTGTTATTAATTCTATTTTATTTTTTTTTTGTGCGGAAGTGTTCATCTAAATTCTTATCACTACTTACATTTGCTAAATTTTCTCCCATTATATTACTTATTTCTTTTGGATCAAGTGTTATTTTCCCATCCTTTAATATGGCATGTCTAGGTGGTTTGACATGGGTACCATTTATTTTCCTGAATTTTTCCCATATTTTTTGTATGGGAGTATTATTAGAGAGATGTGATACGTATTTCCTCCATGAAATGATTCTTCCTTGAATTACTTCTTTTCTAAATTTTGCAGATATTTTGTTGTATACAGGTTTTAATTTATCAATTTCTAGTAATAATACAGTCATTTTTTGCAAAGTTCTTTCTAATATCGGTAATTTTTTATTCATTTTATTGAACTTTCTATTCAAATTATCTAATCGTCTCCCTATTGAGTGTTTCATATTTATTAATTCTGTTAACTCATCAGACAACCAGGGAACTTTGTGTTTTCTTGGATGGGGTTTTGACTTTGTATTGCTTTATCAGCAGCATTTTTAATGAAATCAACAAGAAATTTATTAGTTTCATTATGGTCTTTTAAATATTCAAACTGTGGGATATTTCTAGTGTGCATTTCATATCGCTCCCAATCTGCTTTATAAATGTTATAGTGAGGGACATGTTTTGCAGGATTATTTTGCAATAAGGAAATTAATATTGGGAAATGATCACTGGTGTGCAAGTCATCAACTGTGTTCCAATCCAATCTGTCAACTATGCTTGTTGTACATAAAGTTAAGTCTACTGAGGAAAATGTTCCATGTGTTTTTGAAAAATATGTGCTAATTTCGTCATCATTTATACAGCACATGTTGTTGGAATCCATGAACTCTTCTATTTTACTATCTATTCTATTTGAGTTTGTACAATGACAGTCCCATATTGGGTTGTGGGCGTTAAAATCACCTACTATTAATGTAGGTTCCTTGGTATTGTTAAGTAAATCTTTAAGTTTATCAATATCGTAACTTTTATTAGGCTGGTTATATAAGTTATAAATTATGTAATTATCATTTTTTATTCGTATTTTAATACTTGATATTTGCAAGTCAGTAAAATTTACAGGTACTCTGTCATAACATACTTTGTTATGTACATATATAGCAGTACCTAAAGTTCCTTCTTCTTCTCTAGATATAGATACTAAGGTATATTTACCTATTGTTGGTATTGTTTTGTTGACATGTTGGAAACATATTATCATTGGCTCATATTCCTTTAGTAATCGTTGTATTTCTCCCAAATGTAATCTGGTGTGTAGACCATTTACGTTCCATTGAATAATATAATTATTGAAAGTATAACGTTAGTGTGTTCAAGTGTTATTTCCTTTTTGTGGATCATCAATCTGCATTTTTTCTAAAATCCTATTTACAATATTTATTTGTTTTTCTTTATAAGACATTATGTGTCCAATGCACCTACAGCCCTTTTCGTGAGTGTCCAAACTAGTAGTTTCTTTATTTCTGTAACTTATAAAATTTCGTATAGTGTTTGTTAAACTGTCCTTTGTTATGCTTTCATTTTTGTTGCACAGTTCAATGAAGCATTCATTACATCCACATATCTCTTCTCCCATCACATAATCATTTTTGTCAATGGTTTGTTCCTCTACTATTTCTTTGGTGTTCTGGGTATCTGTTTCTATTGGTTTTATTATTACTTTAGGAGACAAAGGTATTTTCTTATTATTTGGTTTATGTTCTTTCTTGGGGTCTCCCGTCTTTATTTTAATGGATGTATCTCTAATAATAGTTGGTTTTTTGTTGGTCTTGGGTGGAGTTCTCTCTAAAGGTCTCTTTTTTTCTTTAGTTTCTAATTCATCAGAACTATCTTTTAATATTTCTAGGGTGCTTGTATTGTCTTCTAGTGATTCTATTTCTCTTAAAATCTCAAATGAATTTGAGCAAAGATTTGTATACATTTCTTGATCCTTTGCTATATTAGTTTCTTCTTGCAAAGTGGTTATTTTTCTTTGAGATTGATCTACCAGGGTTTTGTTACTCTTATTTATTTCCACTTTTGTTTCTTTGTTTGATCTTATTGCTGCAGAAAAATTTCGTTTCTTAGCGGGATCATACATTCCTCTAACCTTTAATTCTAATTTGGCCTCTTTTATAGGCATTCCTGTCCTTTCCTGAAGTAATTTCAATTCCGTATTGTATATATAATGCATACACTCCTTAGATCTTGCATGGTGATTTTGTCCACAGTTCACGCATTTTGGTTCACCACACCTCCACTGTGTGGCATGTTTATGAGATCCACAGTATGCACATACAGATGTATTATGGCAATTTTTTCTTGTATGTCCATACATACTACAGTTTTGGCACTGTAGTGGTTTAGGGACATACGGTCTCAGTTCTCTGCTTTGGCCTAAGATTTTTATTTTTAAGGGTAATTCATGGCCTTCAAATTTTATCTTTGCTATTCTTAGTGTTTTTTCATTACTCCGTCTACTAGCTATGTTGTAAATTTCGCAGTCTTGTATATTGCTGTACCTTTTTTTAAGGGAATCTAGCAATATTTTCTTTTTTATTGGTTCATCATTATCAGGGAGCACTATGGTACCCTGTACACTGTTCATATTGTCATGTTTTTTAATATGTACTTTAACATTATCAATATTTTTTATATTTAAGTAGTTTTCCGAGTGATTTCTTGTAGTGGTTTCTATCACCCACATCTGTTCTTTTACTTGTCTGAATGACATTTCAGTAGTTGAATGTCGATTCAATAAGAAGTTTTCTAATTTCAATGGCGATATTTTTTTCTCCGTTTCTAATGTTAGGAATCTTGACCAACTTCCACTCCCAAAGAGGGAGTCTACGTGGGTCAATGTTGGGTCAAGATATTTGTTTTTTTTTTGGCTTGTTTTTCATTGGAGCATAGGGCTCCAGTGTAATTACGTTCGTATTTTTTTCTGATTTTTCCAGAGAGAGGTCAGAGGAGGTTCCTGCAGTCGTTAACTGTGCCGAATCGCTACCATCAAAGGGTCCAGGGGTACTTAAATCTTCAATACAACTGAACATTAAGATTAAAGTAAATTAGAGAGAGAAAAAAAAGTAAATAAACCTGAAAACCTTAAAAAGATATCATCAGCCTTTCATGGGGTTTATTCTTCCGCCAATGGCACAAGTGAGAACCGACTCCCAAATGTCCGCGTCCCTACCCTACCCCATAGGAGATGGCACAACCTGATTAAAGTGGCCCAAGTGTAAGCCAAACCCGCTTGGTAGGACTGAGAGTATTTCAAGAATACAATCATCCCCACCCTAATCATGTTATGGGCAAACCGGATAGAATGTCGAGAGTCCTATCTCTAGAACCAGACCCCCCTGGAATCCGTGGTCCAGTCCCGTAGAATAGTTCCGCCTGAAAACTCAGGTCCGAACATTATCAGGCAGTTGATGGTCCTGCCACGGTTCTCACTATTTAGCTTTGGATATAAACCCAATCCCAGCAATGATACCTTTTCCTATTTACTAGGTCCAAGAAATTTGTATGAAAGTGAAAATATCCACGCCATTTAAATCGAAAGGTTTGTAGGTGATCCGTCAGGGCCCGGGCTCTTATTCTTCGTAAGAACGAAGAAGAAAAGCCAGGGCCCCTTACCCCCTCACCACGTGAAGGAACCTACTTCAAGGGGTCTGAAAGCAAGAAAAGTGTGTAACGGCACCTAACAAAGAAGTGTGTTTTGTGAATCTCAAGCAGCTGCATTTCAGGTGATTTTGCAAAAGCTTTCACAAGATTGTGTAAGGTAAAGTGAATTTTACTTATTATTACCATGGTATAATAAGGTAAATTGAGAGAATTTTTACATTAGTGAAATTATTATTGGTATATCTTTTGTCCATTTTTGTGTGTTCTTGTGTTTGCAATCTCTTACTTTTTCACATTTTATATATTGGTGATTTAACATTTTTTACTTAGCATTTTAAATATTTCTTGATAATTTAACATTGCATACTTGATTTAATTTTCATTCACTAAGATTTTCTTTTCAAATCTTGAGTAATTCTTAAGTTTAAATTTTGCTTGATTAATTTAAT
This sequence comes from Macrobrachium rosenbergii, assembly GCA_039081455.1. Lineage (NCBI taxonomy): Eukaryota > Metazoa > Arthropoda > Malacostraca > Decapoda > Palaemonidae > Macrobrachium > Macrobrachium rosenbergii. The sequence continues at coordinate 53,981 of JANJGK010003058.1, read as the reverse complement.
TTCTTGAAAAATTAAAGTTTTTGTGATTTAGTTTTGTTTAATAATTTAATTCAAGAATTAATTAAATTTTGCATTAGTTTCAAGTAATAGTAAACTTCTTCAGATAGTAAGCCCTTTGTTGGCCGAGTCGGTTGAGCTTCAGACTGTCACTCGATGGGCCGGAGTTCAATTCCCGCAGCCGGCTGATGAAGAGTTAGAGGAATTTATTTCTGGTGACAGAAATTCATTTCTCGCTATAATGTGGTTCGGATTCCACAATAAGCTGTAGGTCCCGTTGCTAAGTAACCAATTGGTTCTTAGCCACGTAAAATAAGTCTAATCCTTCGGGCCAGCCCTAGGAGAGCTGTTAATCAGCTCAGTGGTCTGGTAAAAATAAGGTATACTTTTTTCTTCAGCTAGTGAATTCTTGTTATACATTTTGAATTTAAAAATTAATTTTTGCATTTAAGAGTTTTTAAAAACTGTGTTTCATTTGCTGACCACCAGTGAATAGGATTAATTGTGTGCATAAGGGAAAGTGATAACCATGTTTTGTTCCTTACTTTTGCTGAATGAATTAAAACCAGGGTAACAATTAAAGTTGTGTGATGGAGTGATGCCCTTTTACTCTGGTACATTTCTTGTTTAATTATTGATACCTCACACTTGTTTTGATAAACTTTGTTTGATTTTTCACATGATTAATAAGCTTTTTAAGGGATCACTGTTACCTTTAGAGTACTCAGTCATAATTTTTATTGTTATAAGAGTTCAGGTACTGGCTGAAGTGAGGTAAATTTTTGAATTCCGTGATTAGTTGTGTAATAACCAGGTACTCGGAGCACACTGTGACTATATATATATATACATATATATATATATATATATATATATATATATATATATATATATATATATATATTATATATATATATATATAATATATATATATATATATATATATATATATATATATATATATATATATATATATATATATATATATATATATATATATATATATATATATATATATATATATATATATATATATATATATATATATATATATATATATATATATATATATATATATATATATATATATATATATATATATATATATATATATATATATATATATATATATATATATATATATATATATATATATATATATATATATATATATATATATATATATATATATATATATATATATATATATATATATATATATATATATATATATATATATATATATATATATATATATATATATATATATATATATAATATATACATATAATATATATATATATATATATATATATATATATACATATATAAAATGTATATTTACGTGTATATATATACAGTATATATAGTAGTAGCTCGAACTTCGAACTTAATCGGTTCCAGAAGGCTGGTCAAAATGCGATTTGTTCAAAATAGGAAATAAATTTCCTCATAAGAAATAAAGGGAATCAGGATAATTCGTTCCAGTCAACCCAAAAATTTCCCTTTTAAATTATTTTCTATTATTAATGTGTTCAAAAGTTTAAGAGTGTAAAGTAATAAAACATTATGCTACACAGAGTAAAATTTTCAAAAAATTTTGTATCCGTGTACAAGCTAAAAATTTGATTGATGAACTGTTTGGTGAAAATGGAGCGTGGCCGGCCGGGATAGAGGGAGGAGAGAAGGGATCCCCTCGAGGACACCAAAATGGTTGCAGTAGGCAAGGGTTGATAATAAATCAATTTCATTCACATTTTGCAAGGAGAGTCAAAGGAAACGATAAAGTGTTTGTGTGTGTTAGTATTATTAAAGTAGTTTAACCAGACCACTGAGCTGACTTTCAGCTCTCATAGGGCTGGCCCGAAGGATTTGATTAAAATACTAGGTCCAGGCCTGAGGCCAAGTGCGAGGACCCAATAGATCATTCGGTACAATGATGAATGAATTAAAATGAAATTGAAAACTGCACATAGGTACATCTCATACTGAAACACACACATACATACAATAAATACATTTACTCAGACTTCCTTACATACATACTAAAATGGTATATTAAAATTCAGAATATAAATTAAGCAAAATTTTTTAATTTTGCCCTCTTTTTTGTTTAAATTCAACAAATGTTAAAAAGGTTTTCATGCTTTTATTATGTACTTATTTTTATATTTTATTAATTAAATTACAGTTCTTCAAGAACATCAAAATTGGAATGACTGAAAATGTAAAAGATTCTGACAAAATTTCTTTCATTGATCTATTTCCAAAAGTTGACATTCGTTGTTGGTCATACTTTGGACACACATAACATTATGTCTGACTGTTATTATTACTCTACATTCTGAGCACTCAGGAGCCGGGCCATGTGGGATGCTCATTAAGTGCCCATGTGTCAGACGAGTATGGCCTATTCTGAGACGCGTTAAAATTACTTGTGTGTGTCTCTCTCTCTGATATGATGGACTCCATTTTTTAACATTAGGTTTTATTTATTTCAATTTATTACTTTCAGGTTCTTCATCCCATATATATTGCCATCTATTAATGATACCCATTTTTATGAGAGTTACATAATCAGTAACAGGGATATTCACATTTGATCTTGTCATGTGAGTTGCTGCTTTAGCTGCTTTGTCTGCATCTTCATTTCCTTTGATCTCTACATGGGCAGGGGCCCAACATATTTCTACATTTTTTCCATTATTATATAATTTATGGAAATATAATTTAATTTGTGTTACTATATTATTTTTTGATTTGTAACTTTGAACAGATTCTATAGCGCTTCTTGAATCACTGAAAATCACAAAATTATTGAATGATTCTTGAATTATTTTTATAGCTGATGCAATTCCATACAAATCTGCTGAAAATACAGAAGCATTATTTGGAAGAGAGAACTGATAAGTTTTGTCTTGGGACACTGCAGCATATCCCACTCCGTGTTCTGATTTAGATCCATCTGTATATATTGCGTAATGTGGACCTTTTCGGCTTATATGCTCTATGTATGCTGTCTATGGTGTTCTGGTGTATATGAGTTACTTTTTGATAAATACTTGAGGTGTGTGCAAATTCTCGTTTTATTCATTGTCCATGGTGGAGGTGATTTTACTATTAAAGGCACCTGTATATTTATATTCAGCGACTCAAACAATCTCCTAGCTCTACTTGGGAAAGGTGGTGGATGGTTATTTATAAATACATCTCTTAATTCAAATAATTTTTTGGTTGGAGAATCACTAGTTTGAATTCTTAAAGCACTTTTCATTGTTACTAGTTCTCTATGGAGAGACAAAGGCAGTTCACTACATTCAACTTGTAACAATGATTTTGGTGATGATCTAAATTATTATTATTATTAAAGTAGTTTAACCAGACCACTGAGCTGACCTTCAGCTCTAATAGGGCTGGCCCGAAGGATTTGAATAAAATACTAGGTCCAAGCCTGAAGTCAAGCGCCACGACCCAATAGATAATTCGATACACTGATGAATGAATTAAAATGAAATTAAAAACTGCACATAGGCATATCCTCTTATACAATAATTACATTTACTCAGACTTCCTTACTTTCATACTAAAACGGTATATTAAAATTCAGAATATAAATTAAGCTAAATTTAAAAATTTTTCTCTTTTTTGTAAAATTCAATTGATAAAAGGGTTTTCATGCTTTTATTATTTACTTATTTTTATATTTTACTAATTAAATTACAATTCTTCAAGAACATCAAAATTGGAATGACTGAAAATGTGAAAGATTCTGACAAAATTTCTTTCATTGATCTATTTCCTAAAGTAGACATTCGTTGTTGGTCATACTTTGGACATTCACATAACACGTCTGACCGTTATTATTACTCTGCATTCTGAGCACTCAGGAGCCGGGCCATGTGGGCTGCTCATTAAGTGCCCATGTGTCAGACGAGTATGGCCTATTCTGAGGCGTGTTAAAATTACTTGTGTGTCTCTCTCTCTCTGATATGATGAACTCCATTTTTTAACATTAGGTTTTATTTCTTTCAGTTTATTACTTTCAGGTTCTTCATCCCATATATATTGCCATTTATTTATGATACCCATTTTTATGTGAGTTACATAATCAGTAACAGGGATATTCACATTTGATCTTGTCATGTGAGTTGCTGCTTTAGCTGCTTTGTCTGCATCTTCATTTCCTTTGATCCCTACATGGGCAGGGATCCAACATATTTCTACATTTTTTCCATTATTATATAATTTAAGGAGATATAATTTAATTTGTTGTACTATATTATTTTTTTTATATGTAACTCTGAATAGCTTCTATAGCGCTTCTTGAATCACTGAAAACCCCAAAATTATTGAATGATGATTATGGAATTATTGTTATAGCTGATGCAATTCCATACAATTCTGCTGTAAATACAGAAGCATTATTTGGAAGAGAGAACTGATAAGTTTTGTCTTGGGACACTGCAGCATATCATACCCTGTGTTCTGATTTAGATCCATCTGTATATATTGCGTAATGTGCACCTTTTCGGTTTATATGCTCTATTGTATTTGTCTATGGTGTTCTGGTGTATATGAGTTACTTTTTGATAAATACTTGAGGTATGTGCAAATTTTCATTTTATTCATTGTCCATGGAGGAGGTGATTTTACCATTAAAGGCACTTGTATATTTGTATTCAGCGACTCAAACAATCTTCTAGCTCTAATTGGGAAAGGTGGTGGATGGTTATTTATAAATACATCTCTTAATTCAAAAATTTTTTGGCTGGAGAATCACTAGTTTGAATTCTTAAAGCACTTTTCATTGTTACTAGTTCTCTATGGAGAGACAAAGGCAGTTCACCACATTCAACTTGTAACAATGATTTTGGTGATGATCTAAAGGCTACTGAGCATATTCTAAGGCCTTCATTTTGAACAGGGTCTAACATTTTCAGCACTGCGTCAGATGCTGAGCCATATACTTCGCTTCCATAATCAATGATGGACAGAACTGTTGCTTTATACAGTACAGTAAGGGTATGTCTAATCGTTCCCCAAGTAGTGTTCGATAGTTTTCTAATCAGATTTAATGCTCTTTTACTTTTAGATTAAACATATGTAATGTGGGCTCTTCAGTTCAAGTGGGTATCAAATACTAATCTCAAAAATTTTGCTGTTTGGCCAATTGGTATACTATGGTTTCTGATTTTTAAATCTATTTCTTCACCTTTTTTCCACTTTTTATTTTTATAAAATATGATTGCTTGAGTTTTATCTATGGAAAATTTAAAGCCTACAGATAAGGCCCATTCATCTATTTTTACTATACTTTTATTAACGATTCGTTCTGCATGTTTTATTCGGGATGCTGAATAATATATGGCAAAATCATCGATGTACAGGTTACTTTTAATGCCAATAGGTAGATTTTTACTGATATCATTAATTGCTAAAGTGCACAGTGTGCCACTAAGGACGCTTCCCTGTGGAACACCATTTCAATTATTATTAAATTATTTGTTTTAGCAGCCACTTACGACTAAGTCCAATCGGCTGCTTAATAAGCAGATAAAATCTGTTGAATATGCTATGTTAAATAGAATATATTTATGGAATCTATTGTTTTAATTTAAATTCAGTACTTATATCATTTTATATATATTTGCATGCACAGAGAAAGAAAATAAATATCTATATTCACGGGATTATCAATTATTAAAAAAAAATAAATAAATAAATAAAATTAAAGTATAGAATTTTCCCCCAAATATTTAAAATTTCATTGATTACAGTCTGATATATACAAATATCTCTAAAATTGCAGAAACTTAAGCATTTATGCATACACACACACACACACACTCATATACATCTATATTTATGCTTAAAATTGTAATAAGTAAGCTATATGTATAAAAAAAAAATCAAACAAACAAACATACAAATAGATAAAACATTTCACTTTTAAAATGTGTATGAATAAAATTATCTATATATATTTTAAGAGATCAGTATCTGTTAAAAATCTAAAAATCTTAAAAACTTTTGAGTCATCATCTCCCAGAATGTCCTGCATTCTAGGAGATGATCCAAAGTATTTATGTCTAATATGTGAATATTTGGAGCATTCAATTAAAATGTGTTTCACTGTTATTTTGGATTGACAGGAATCACATTCTGGAGGAGGTTGACCAGTCATAAGAAAGCCATGGGTTAATCTCATGGTTTCTCTGCTTCTGTAAGGAACTATTAAAAGGGAGTATTGTAGTCTTTATTCCTCTAAGTTTGTTATTTTCAAGTGACAACCATTGGTCTCCCCAGATTTTATCTAATATAGATTTAAAATACCTTTTTGAGTCCTTATAATAAGTTTTGTACATTTTATTTTTATTGTTTAATGCTGCTTTCTTTGCATTTTTATCAGCAATTTCATTACCTTCAATTCCAACATGGCCTGGTGTCCAGCACAAGGATATCTTTATATTTCGAATGCTTAAAAAATTAATATTTTCTTGTATTGCTCTAATAGCAGGGTGATGATGATTAAAAGAATCTATTGCTTGAATAGCACTTTTTGAATCACTATATATAGTGTAATGTTTGTTGGGAGTTTTCGGTATTTTATATAGAGCCAATGAAATTCCTGCTAATTCAGTGGAATATATGGAGCTATATATAGGCATTCTTCCATAATAATATTCCTCGTCTGTAATAACTGCGAATCCCACAGCAGCATCAGTTTTAGAACCATCTGTATAAATGGAGAGTGTATTTGCATGTATTTCTTGGTGTTCCAGAAAAATTTGTTTGATGGCAAAACTTGGAATTTCCTCTTTCTTTAAATCAAATAATTCATAGCATATATGAGGTTTATTCCATTTCCAAAAAGGTGTTGAATTTGTTAAGTGGTTCAGGAATTTTAATGGTGGAATACTATATTTCTCTATGTATATTTTCAGTCGTATAACAAATGAATAAAAAGATCGTGGTCCAACTCTTTTTGGAATGCTGGTATTATTTATAATTCTACTCAATTTTGATGGGTATCTTAATGTCCGCGAATAGAAGTTTAAACTATATTCGACTCTTCTTTGATCAAGTGAACATAGACCTGTTTCACAATACAAAGAAATAACAGGTGTAGATTTCAATGCACCCGTAGCATATCTCAAACCTGCATTATGAAGAGGATCTAATTTTTTCAATGTACTGGCAGATGCAGAAGCATATAGATGTGACCCATAATCAATTTTACTCAATATCAAGGTCTTGTGTAAATAAAGTAATGTACTTCTATCTGAGCCCCACTTGGTATGTGACAATTTCTTCAGTAGATGAAGTACTTTACTACAATTTTCACGTAGGTAATTAATGTGAAATTTCCAAGTCATTCGTTGGTCAAAATACAACCCCAGAAACTTGGTATGAGTCACAAAATTAATTAGTTTATTATATAGTAGTAATTTCATTTTCGGTACATTTTTCTTATTTGTAAAAGTAATGGCTACAGTTTTATTTGTCGATATAGTGAATCCATGTGCAGTAGTCCATGATACAATAAGATCAAGAGATTTTTGTAATATACTTTGTCCTGTATAAATATCTGAGTGGATGATCCAAATAGCAAAATCATCTACATACAAAGAACACTGTACACCAGTTGGTAGTTGTTTTGTAATGTCATTTATAGCCATAATAAAAAGGGTGGTGCTCAAAACACTACCTTGAGGAACTCCTTCATATTGTGGATAATCCTTAGATAAAACACCATTTATCTTAACTTTAAAGGTTCTTTCCTTTAAAAATTGTACTATGTTTAAGGGTAAACACCCTCTCAGTCCAGAATAATGCATTTCTTTTAAAATCTGATGTTTCCATGTCTTGTCATAGGCCTTTTCCATATCAAAGAAAATGGCTGTGGCATAACTATTTGAAGTAAAAGCTTTCCCAATATCAGCGTCAAGTAAAGTTAAAGGATCAAGGGTAGATCTCAGTTTCCTATATCCATATTGTGAAACAGAAAAGTATCCTGTTTTTTCAAGATACCAGATTAATCTGTTGTTAATCATTTTCTCAAACAGTTTACATAAACAGCTTGTTAATGCTATTGGTCTGTAGCTATTTGTGTCATAAGGATCTTTGCCTGGCTTCAAGAATGGAAGGTCCAGTGCTTTCCGCCAATCTTGTGGAAAATATATTTCTATCCATATTTTGTTGTATAGCTTTAATAAATATTGTAAACTGTTAGGGTGAAGGTGTTTCAACATTTCAAAAGTGATCAAATCTTCACCAGGGGCTGTATTAGAACATGTTGACAATGCCGATAACAGTTCATCCATGGTAAAGCAATCACTGTATGAATAACATTGATCAGTCTCAAAATTAATTGGATTTTTTTCTTCCTTTTCTTTAATGTTGTGAAAAGATTTTATTGATGAACCTTTGGAGATATTACTTAAATGTTCTCCTAAGCAAGTTACTACCTCTTTAGTATCATATATCAGTTTGCTGTTAATTTTCAAAACTGGTACATGGGATCGAATGTGCTTTCCTAGTATTTTATGCACTTTTTTCCATATCTTTCTTAAGGGTGTATCTTTGCACACGATTTTAGGTAGTTACACCAAGATTTTCTTTGTGCTTCATTAAACGTTCGTTTTGCGACAGCACACGACCTTTTATATTCTATGCAATCCAAATCATTTCTAGACTTTTTAAATTTTCTTTGGGCTTTATTACGAGCCTTCTTTGCTTTTTTACACTCCTCATTCCACCACGGAACTGGGCATTTGATCTTCACATGTGATACAAATGGCATTGATGATTCTGCAGCATCAATTACCAGAATTAAAAACATAACTAAAATAGTTTCTATGTCCAAATTATCATCCCATATTGGAACATTCTTTGTGCATTCACCAAAATCTCCCCAATTGGCTTTACTAACATCAAATTTATTGATTGCTACCTCTCCAGTGAAATTTAGAATATTAATTAAGACAGTAAAATGATCACTACCACACAAATCGTCATAAGTGTTCCAGAAATATTTATCTGCTAGATCTTGTGAACACAAGGACAAATCTATGTGAGAGTAACTCTTTGTTCGTTGATCAAAATGAGTTGGTTTGTCTTCATCTAATATGTGGAGTTGATTATCTATAATAAAATCAAGTATAATGTTGCCTCTAGAGTTTGATTTTACATCATGCCATGATAAATGTCTTGCATTGAAATCTCCTATAAGTAAAAATGGTTGGGGGAGCGTCTTGACTAAGTCATTCAGCTTTTCTAAATCTATATTATTATTCGGGTTTAGATATATAGAACAAATTGTTATAATTTCCTCTAGTTTAATCTGAACTGCTAAGGCATTTATTTCAGATGAAACATCATGTACTGTGAAAGGTACATCTTTTCTGACGAGAATCATATTTCCTTTCTGATTAGCAGAGTGAGGTTGATAAGATGTATAAAACTTATTTGTAAAACTGTAGGAAATGGGTAAAAATGTTTCACTGAGGCAGATACAAATTGGGCTATATTCATCAATTAATTTAAGTAATTCTAATTTGTTTTTGTTAATACTTCGAATGTTCCATTGTAATATAAATGAAGGAGTGTCATTATTATTTTTAGAATTGAATTTTACTTACTTACTTTAGTCTTACGACCCTGAGTTGGGAGAATTGAGTCCACTTTATTTTTTGAATTGGAACTTTTGATAATATCTTTGTTGTTGTACAACGGAATTTTGCTTCCTGCACCTTTTCTGTAATCAGGTGGCATGGCATAGTCTCGTATCAATGACTTATGAGTTTTTATATTTGGTTTTCTTTTAGGTTCCTTAGAATTCTGTGAAATTATTTTAGAAGAATTATTTTCAGAAGGGTTTTTACTATTGGTGGTATAAACAATGGTTTCCTCTGAACTTGTAGTTTTTAGACATTTACTATTTGGACTATGAAGGTCGTTCTCTTTCTTAGGCGAGGACGTTACACTGTGTGATCTAGGTCTTTTTCCTATCTCTGGTGGTCCATCTAGTTCTCTTAGTATTTCTTCAATTTCTTTAGTATTTTGTAGTTTGTTTTTGTTATGGATTATCATTTGAGATATATCTTCTTCTTTGTTTTGGCTTTTGTTAAGATGTAAATTATCAGAGATATCTTCTCTCTGTTCATCAAGATGATCATGTACAGCAAGGTTGGACAGTACTTTGAATTTATTACTTATCTCCATGGTATTGCTTTTATCTGATTCTTCTACAGTTATTTGATTTCTGGTGTTAGAAGATTGGGTGGTTTGTGAGACATCATTGGATGTTGTTTTACTTTGGAGTTTGAGTGCATCTGCAAATGTTTTGCGGGGAAGTTGCATTCCTTCTTCTTTCATGTCTTCTTTAGCTTCCTTGACTGTTATACCATATTTTCTTGATCTGGTAAGGGCTTCTTGGAAATATCTGAAATATACACACTCCCTTGCATAAGCGTGGTGTGAACCATTACAATTAAAGCATTTTTTGGGGCTGCTGCAATCATCACTACTATGCTCCAAGGAGCCACATTTAAAGCATCTAGGTGAGGCCAAAGACTTGCATCGTTTTGCTGTATGTTCAAATTTCAAGCAAATCTTACATTGCATAGGTTTTCGATATTCTTCTTTAATTGCTATTCTTTTGTTGCTTATTTTCATAAATGTTGGAATTGTTTGCTGTGAAAAAGTTATTTTAGCTATCTTCAGACTTCGTCCAGTTTTAACACTTCTCCTCTCATAGACAATAACAGATTTAACATTATGTTTTTGATCTTGCAGGACTTCTTTTAATGTTTCACACACAGATTCATTGGTGTCATTTTCAACTCTAAGTTTATCCAACAACATAGTTCCAATTCTAGTGTTATAATGCGCCTCGTCAGAAGCATTTACATGATGAATTCCAAGTTTTGTAGTTTCAAGTAGTTTTTTTTTATTCTTCTTCAGATTTAGCTTTTACTATGATTTTGTTTTTTTCCACGGAGAATTTAAGAATGTCACAGCCAAGAATTTTCTTAAGTGAACGGTATATAACCAAGTCACTTAGAGGGGTTACTTCTTCACTTAAAGTGAGAGTGATTTACTGAGCCCACACTGGAGGAGAAAAAAGATCCTCAAGGGTCATTCTTTTAAATGTTCTTCTCCTTTGAGATTGAGTGTTTGGTACATATGGCTGTAAAGTAGCCATACTAGAGTTTTGGAGGGATTCCATGGCCAAGTCCTTTGAGGAAAGCATAGAGTCATCAGCAGAAATAAGGGGGGTTGACATAAAAACGAAGAAATTTAATTCATCCAGATATTCCCCATACCCACCATGGAGTCTCAATTAGAGGACAGGTCATCCCTTTAATTAGGGCTGTCCTAGGGGTAATATCCGGATATACACCGTACCCCCAGTGCTAAGGCGTCATGATGTCCGTCGAGATCAACACCCGGCACTGAGGACAGGGTTTGACATTAAACTTTCCCCTCGCTCGATCACATCAGGTACTCGAGTTCTACGGGTGGAGAGGCATGCCGTCCAACTCCACCCTCCATCAACTCAAAGAGAGCAGTCAATTGAATGATCCAAAATCATGCCAAAGTCGTCAACGAAAGAGGAAGAAGGGAAGGGGAAAATTTACAGGAGTAGGAGTGAAGGAGTTAAAGATCCCAATGATCAGTTGAATCCACAGCAGTGAGAGTAGGTGAAAAGAAGCATACTCTCTCTGCTGTGGATCCCTAAGCCCCCCACCTCATCAAGGGGTTGGGATCAGGGGAACACCATTTCAAGTGGAAATGTTCTAGACAGATCATAATGAATTCTCACCTGAAAATTGCGATTTGTCAGGAAGTTTTGGATAAACCAGGGTAAATATCCACGGATGTTATTTTTATGTAACGTTTTTAATACTGCATACCTCCATGTAGTACCATATGCCTTTTAAATGTCAAAAAACACAGCTATAGTAATTTGTTTTCGTTCAAATCCTGTTCGTATGTGGTCTTTCAAGTTAGACAGAGAATCCAGTGTCGATCTGTTACATTGTGACCCAAATTGAGTGGGAGTCAAAATTTTGTTTTCTCGAATGTGCCATGTTAGTCGAGCATTTACCATTTTTTCTAGCAATTTGCTTAAACAACCAGTTAAAAGAAATTTGTCTGTAATTGTTTACATTCCTGGGATCTTTTCCAGGTTTGGGGATAGGAATAATTATAGCTTTACACGATTCATTAGGAAATAAATTTCGAAGCCATAAGTGGTTATAAAACTCTAACAAGTATGTCTTTGCCAAAGGTGCTAAATGGCAGATCATTTCAAAACAAATACTGTCACCTCCAGGGGCAGATTTATTGATGTTCAACAGAGCAAATTCTAACTCTTCCATATTAAATTTTCTGTTATGATAAATATTTTCTATGTTTCAAAATTTATTGTTACTAACTCTATATTATTTTTCCTTGTTCAGAAATGCTCATCTAAATTTTTGTCGCTACTTACTTTGGCTAAATTTTCACCTATTACATTACTTATTTCTTTAGGATCAAGCATTCTTTTCCCATCCTTTATTATGGCATGTCTAGGTGGTTTAACATGGGTACCATTTATTTTCCTAAATTTTTCCCATATTTTTTGTATGGGAGTATTATTAGAGAGATCTGATACATATTTTCTCCATGAAATGATTCTTCCTTGAATTACTTCTCTTTTAAATTTTGCAGTTATTTTGTTATATAGAGGTTTTAATGTATCAATTTCTAATAATAATATAGTCAGTTTTTGTAAGGTTCCTTCTAATATGGGTAATGTTTTGTTTATATTACAGAATTTTCTATTCAGATTAGCTAATTGTCTTCCAATTTGGTGTTTTATTTTTATTAATTCTGTTAGTTTTTCAGACCACCATGGGACTTAGTGTTTTGTTGGATGAGATTTGGATTTTGCTATTGCTTTATCAGCTGCATTTGTAATGAAATCAACAAGAAATTGATTAGTTTTGTTATGGTCTTTAAGTATTCAAATGGTGGGATATTCCTAGTGTGGAATTCATATCGCTCCCAATCTGCTTTACAAATATTATATTGAGGGACATGCTTGGTGGGGTTATTTTGTAATAATGAAATTAATATTGGGAAATGGTCACTTGTATGCAAGTCGTCAACTGTATTCCAATCTAATCTATCTACTATTTTTGTTGTACATAGAGTTAAGTCGATTGAGGAAAATGTTCCATATGTTTTAGAAAAATATGTGTTATCCTTATCATTTATGCAGCACATGTCATATGAATCTATGAATTCTTCTATTTTACTTCCTGCTCTATTTGAGTCTGTACAATTACAGTCCCACATCGGGTTGTGGGCATTAAAATCACCTACTATTAATGTAGGTTCCTTAACATTATTAAGTAATTCTTTAAGTTTGTTAAAGTCATAATTTTTATTAGGTTGGTTGCATAAATTATAAATTACATAATTATCGTTTTTTATTCGTATTCTAATACTAGATGTTTGCAGACCAGTAAAGTTTACAGTTACTTTGTCATAACATATTTTGTTATGTACACTCGGCAAGGAAAGTGAAGATACAGTTTTCATTAGATTTCGTTCATCGAATTTCAATTTTTTTCTTACAGAAAACACATAATCTCGGTAAATTTACTCTAGAATATGAAAATACAATGCAAATTATATCATATATGTTAAATCTGCAAAACAAAAACGTTCAGATACTTAAAAACACCATGCATGTACGAAGTAATCAGAATTTCTCAGATGACTTCGTTCATAGAGATCTAAAAGATAGTATGTGGATATCTCGGTGTAGTACTATTCATCAGAACGGCAATATTTACTCGTTTTCCGTTATGAACTGGCTTATTATTGCATCATCATACGAGGTAATGCTAATTTCTTTAATTTTTACACATTCATGTTTGTATTTCACAGTGTTAAAAGTCAGCTGGAATTAATGGCAGTAAATGTTGTGACACCTAGGGTAGGTTGACCAAATCTATTTAAATCCGCAAGAGCGTTGTCTATGATGTGAAGGGCAGCGCAGGCGCTTCGGGGGGGAAAACACAAGTAACTGGATGTTTCTTGACGTTGCCATAGTCTCTCTCTCTCTCTCTCTCTCTCTCTCTCTCTCTCTCTCTCTCTCTCTCTCTCTCTCTCTCTCTCTGCATTGCTAAAACATACTATAACAACATAGTGTAGCTCAATCTGTAAAAGAAAAAAAACAATGAAATGAGTAGCTCTACCGATAGGCCTAGGCTTACACAACAGCAATTCTCTCTCTCTCTCTCTCTCTCTCTCTCTCTCTCTCTCTCTCTCTCTCTCTCTCTCTCTCTCTCTCTCTCTCCAATGCTAAAACATACTTTACAAATATAGTATCGCTCAGTCTCTAAAAGAAAAAAAATAATGAAATTAGCTCTACAGTACATATAGGCCTAGGCTTACACAACAGCAGACTCTCTCTCTCTCTCTCATCATAACAATGCATTCGTTCCTTTTCGTTGGACATAGCTCAAATTTAACTCTTGAATTCATTATGGAAGATCGCGTTTCCGATTATGCAAGCATTCCGTTCAATGTGGTGTCATAAATTCATTTGTGTAAGGTTGCTTGATAAGTTACGTTGAAAAATGTTTATTTTGCTCAGAACTGTCGCTGCAAATTACAACTTAAACGAATACTGTGAAACTTACTACTGCATTTAAGTATCAATGATTTCATTATCGTAAAATATGATTGAAAGTTATAAGAGGTCAAGCAAAAAACAAACACAATAAGACGGAAGCTCCTCCCCTTTCTAAAGTTGCCAGATGTCGCATTATTGAGCAACGTACACGTACTGTATGTCCGAAGATTTAAAAAAACTGTATCCTCACTCTCTTTGCCGAGTGTACATATATTGTAGTGCCTAAATTTCCTTCTTCCTCTCTAGATGAAGATGCTAAGGTATATTTACCTATTGTTAATATTGTTTTGTTGACATGTTGTAAACATAATATCATAGGTTCGTATTCTTTTAGTAATCGTTGTATTTCTCCTAGGTGTAATCTGGTCTGCAGACCATTTACATTCCATTGTGTAATATAGCTGTTGAAAATATCTTATTATAGAGGTCGAGTTTCACCTTTTTTTTTTTGTATTATCAACTTGCATTTTTTCTAATAATTTACTCACGACATTCATTTGTTTTTCTTTATAGTACACTAAGTGCTCAATGCACATGCAACCTTTTTCATGGGTACTCAAAACTGTGATTTCTTTTTTTCTATATTTCATAAAATTTCTTATAATGTTTGTTAAACCATCTTTTGTTACGCTTTTGTTATTATTGCACATTTCTACAAAACAATCTTTACATCCACAAGTGTTTTCATGTGCATTCCTAGTTTCATTTGCTCTTGTACCAATTATTGGTGATGGAGCAATTTCTTCTCCCTTGACATAATCTTTGTCATCTTCAACTTCAGTGTTCTGGATATCTGTATCCATAGGTTTTATTATTATTTTAGGGGATAAAGGAATGTTCTTAGTTTGTTTTAGTGTTCTTTCTTCATATCCTTTGTCTTTGGTTTGACTGATGTTACTCTAACTATAGTTGGTTTTTTCGTTTTGGGTGGTGTTCTCTCCAAAGGCCTCTTTTTATCTTTAATTTCCACTCCATCACGACCCTCTTCTGTTACGTCTGTTGTAGCATCCTCCTGTGTTCCTATTTGCATTAATATTTCAAATGAATTGGATAAAATATTATCCATCCCATTTGTACCTGTTCCTTTATTATTTACCGTTTTAGTTTTTATTTCTAAAGCATTAATTTCTTCTTGAGATTTACTTTCCTGTGCTCCGTTATTTCTATTTATATGCATTTTTGTTTCATTATTGATTCTTGTTATTTAAGAATAAGTACGTTTCTTGGAAGGATCTTGAATTCCTCTTACTTTCAATTCTAATTTAGCTTCTTTTACAGACATTCCATTTCTTTCTTGTAATATTTTCAACTCTGTATTGTATATATAGTACAGACATTCCAGTTCTTTCTTGTAATATTTTCAACTCTGTATTGTACATATAGTACATACATTCTTTGGATCTTACATGACGGTTTTGCCCACAGTTTATGCACTTTGGTTCGCTGCACTTCCATTGTGTGGCATGTTCTCCAGATCCACAATACGCGCACACAGGTTCATTTCTACAGTATTTTTTCGTGTGTCCATATTTACTACAATTTCGACAATGTAGTAGCTTTGGAACGTATGGTTTTACTTCTCTGGTTTGTCCTAAAATTTTCATTTTCTGAGGTAGATCTTTACCCTCAAATTTTATTTTTGCGATTTTTAAGATTTGT
Organism: Macrobrachium rosenbergii; assembly: GCA_039081455.1. Lineage (NCBI taxonomy): Eukaryota > Metazoa > Arthropoda > Malacostraca > Decapoda > Palaemonidae > Macrobrachium > Macrobrachium rosenbergii. Next base: position 37,627 of record JANJGK010003058.1, on the reverse strand, counting down.
TTATTCACCTGTTTACTTAGCAGATCATATAGTTCGCAATCCTATACTTTGGGGTATCTCTTTTTAAGCGAGTCTAACAATTTTTTGTTTTTCAAATGGCTCGTTATAAGTACAATGGTACCCTGAATACTGTTCACAGTATCATGTTTTTTTTATATATTTACGTTATCTATATTTTTCATTGTTAAATAATTTTCAGACTGACTTTTTGTTATGGCCTCTATAAGCCAAATCTTTTCTTTTATTTGTCTAAACATTTCAGTCGTAGGGTGTCTGCTCAATGAATAATTTTCCAACTTGAGCGCCAATATTTTCTGGTCAGTTTCTAAGGATAGAAACCTTGACCAGCTGCCACTCCCAAAGAGGGAGTCAAAGTGAGTCAAGGTTAGGTCAAGACGGTATTTACTTTTTATTGGTTTGCTCTGTACTGGAGCATATGGTTCCAGTGTTATTACATTCTGATTTTGTTTTGATTTTTCTAAAGAAGGGTTGTCACATGAGGTTCCAGCAGTTGTCAGCTGTGCCGAGTCGCTACCATCAAAGGGTCCAGGGGTACTCATATCCTTATAATTACTTGTCATAAAGATTGAGGGGAGAAAAAAAAGTAAACTTGAAAATCTTAAAAAGATATCATCAGCCTTTCATGGAGTTTATTCTTCCACCAATGGCACAAGTGAGAACTGACTCCCAAATGTCTGCCCCTTACCCTACCCCACAGGAGGATGGCACATGATTAGAGTGGCCCAACTGTAAGCCAAACCCACTTGCTAGGACTGAGAGTATTACAAGAATACAATCGTCCCCACCCTAATCACATGATGGGCAAACCAGATAGGATGCCAAGAGTCCTATCCCCAGAACCAGACCCCGCTGGAATTCGTGGTCCAACCCTAAAGAATACTTCTGCCTGATATCTCTCAGGTCCAAACATTATTGGGCAGTTAATGGTCCTACCACAGTTCCCACTATTCAGCTTCGGATATAAACCCAATCCCAGTTATGATATCTTTTCCTATTTATCAGGTCCAACAAAGTCCAGCAAAAGCAGAAAATTCCACATAAATTAATTCACAGATATACAGAATGGTATATGGAACTCTTGGACTCAAACCCAGGAACAGATTCCTGGGGTTCAAGAGCCCCCCTCACCACGTCAAGGTGGTCCCAAATCGAGGGGGTCTTGACTTAGAGAAAGCATATGAACTTGCCTGTGCTTCTGCTATCTTCATCTCTGCAGTGGAAAAAGGATAAGCATGGATCATATAATACATTCAAAATAGAAAAGCCAGTCACCTTCCAGGGAGCCAATTTAGGGTTCCTTAAACTAGAAAAAGGAACTCAAGGAGGAATTCTCAGCCTTTTCCTCTTTAAACCTTAAGGGATGGGCTAAATATATATAAAGCACACCACCAGACCGGACAATTGATTAATTAATTGTGGGTTATCTGGCGTCACAACTACCAGGGTCACCACCGCCGAATACTAAATGTGATCTTTTCACCTTTATAGTATGTTACAAAAATTAAAATTAAAATTCTGCTAAACAGAACTACATATAAATTTGATTAAAAGGAAAAAACAAAACAGAAAACTAACTAAAATAAATAAATAAATACATATATAAAATTCTGCTAAAAAGAACTATTAATAAATTTGATCCGATAAACAGTATAACTTAAGAAAAAAAAATTATATATATATACTAAGACAGCACAGCTGTCATATATATTTGAGAAGATCAGCTTCTTTGATAAAAGAGATAACATTATTAATACATATACAGTTTTGCCATGTTATAATTACCACCTGCTTCACTGCTATTTGATAAAAAATGATTCCTAAGTTCCACTAGACTGGGACACTCAACCAGAAAATGCCTAACAGTCAGCAGAACCAAGCAATCGTCACAGAAGGGCTCATTCTCCCCGTTCATCACAAAGCCGTGAGTTAAACGTGTATGGCCAATACGTAATCTACACAATACAACCTCCCACTTCCTTGGCATTAGGTCATATTTCCAAGGGTGTGTCTGACTAGTGATTTCTTTCATTTTATTGGGGCCTACTCTGTCCCACTGAAGTGCCCATAATTCCTGGATGGATTTCCATATAATATGGAATGCATCACGATATGGAACAGGACATTTTCTGGGTATCAGAATTTGTGCTGCTAATTTGGCTAGCTGGTCTGCCTTTTCATTTCCCAATGTGTTCACATGGGCAGGAACCCAACAAAAGAAACAATGCTTCCTCTATAATGGTGCAAGAAGATCCACTGCAAGATCTTCAACACTAAGGGATGATCAGTATTGAAGACTTCCAGGGACTGCAAGGCACTTTTAGAGTCACAAAATATTGTGTAGCTAGACATTGGGAGTGTTGCAATATGTTCCAGTGCTACTAAGATGCCATACAGCTCAGCTGTAAAGTTCGAAGTAACTGAAGGAAGCGCACCTCTTCTGTTAAAAGATTCACTAAAAACTCCATAACCAACGCAAGCATTGGATTTGGGACCATCGGTAAATATAAATCTTGTATCTATATGTTCTGAAGCATGCTCATAAAATATTGCCCTCATTTCCTCATCAGATTTATCTCTCTTTGCTCCATTGAAGTACCTGCAGAATTTCACAGCAGGTAACTTCCAAACAGGAGTAGTGGGATACACAAAAGGAAGTACGGGGATTTTTCCAATATTTGTATCCTCTAAAATATTTTTAATTCTATAGCTAAAAGGAGTAGGATACCTTGGATGAATTTCATAAAAACTGTTAAAAATATTTGTTTGCCACAGCAAATGCCAGACATTTGGGAAGTCTTTGCACTCTAAACCAGTATCGAAGTAATGACGACTGATGATAGAGTTCAAGGGGCATTTCTCCTGCATCAACTAGCAAACTATATATTGGTGATGAACGAAAAGCTCCTGTGGCTATACGAATACCCAAGTGATGAACAGAATCTAAAATCTTTACGTTAGATGAAGAAGCTGAAGAATATACTTCACAACCACATGACAGCTTCGATAAGATTAAGGTTTCATGAAGCTTTAGTATAAAGATTTCTACCAGCTCCCCAACTGGTGTGAGACAGCACCTTCAAGATGCGTAGAGCTTCTAGGCACTTTGCTTTGATACGTTTGATATGGGGCACCCAAGTCATTCTGCTGTCAAAAACTAGGCCTAAGCAGCGCGCTTGTTCTACACATGGGATTCTATGGCCATACAAATAGAGGTCTGGATCAGGATGTACTCCCCTGATCCGGCAGAAGTGGACAGCAGTAGTCTTGCTTACAGAGATTTTAAAGCCCTGTTTCTCAGCCCAACTTGCTATTTTATTTATCATTAATTGTAACTTTCTTTCAGCTACAGTCATCCGGGTGGCAGCAAAAGATATTGACAGGTCATCCACAAATAACGTCTTTAAGACCTCTTTTGGAATAACAGATGTAACACTGTTTATGGCCAGAGCAAAAAGTGTTACACTGAGAACACTGCCCCGGGGAACACCTTCTTCTTGGCACTTTTTCTCTGACAAAGTACTACCAACTTTAACTTTAAAATACCTACGATGTAAAAATGATCTGACAAATAAAGGTGATTTTCCTCGTAGACCACTATTATGCATTGTCTTGAGAATTCCATGTCTCCAAGCAGTGTCATATGCCTTTTCTATATCAAAAAACACTGTCACGTGGTGTTGTTTGGAGGCAAATGCTTCACAGACAGAGGTTTCAAGTTGCAGTAAGATATCCAGTGTGGAGTGCATTTTTCGAAAGCCAAACTGAGGTGTTAAAATACTGTTGTGCTCTAAATACCACATCAGCCTTACATTTACCATTTTTCCATTAATTTACACAAACAGCAAGTTAACGCAATGGGGCGGTAACTTGCTGCATAGTGAGGATCTTTTCCAGGCTTCAGGATGGTAACATGGTTGCCAATTCCCATATGCTAGGGTAGCTGCTTTCATCCCATATTCTATTGATAACACTGATTATAAAAATTTTTGTGTTCCTTGAAATGTGTTTAAACATTTCATAAGGAATTTCATCTGGGCCAGGGGTAGGGTTCTTGCTCCTGGCTAAAGCAGAGTCAAATCCCCGTTCAGAAAAAGGCATATTACAAGATTCACTTTTGTTTGATGAAAAGTCAAGGACCTGTTGTTCTTCCACCATTCTGAAATGATATCCTGGGGAACTATCTGATTTTTCAGAGAGACTCGAGCAAAGTGTTCAGAAAATATATTGCTAACTTCTGTGGCATCAGTGACATGATTATTATTTATTTTAAGTACTGGAGGAAGGTTGGGTATAAATTTACCCTGAATTTTTCTTATTTTCTTCCAAATGCTGATGACTGGCGTTCTGCTGTTAATAGAGGATACATATCCTGCCCATGATTGTCTTCTGGCAGCTTTCACAGCTTTTCGAAATTGTGCCCTACACTGTTTATAAGTGATGACATTATCCACGGTGCGATGTCTATGGCACCTGGTCAATGATGACCTTGTAGCTCGATGCAGCAGCCTTAATTCTTCTGACCACCATGGAACTGGCCGTCTCCTGAAAAGTCCTTTAGTTCGAGGAATTGAATGTAAGCCTGCAGTATGGAAAGTTCCATAGAATAGATCGATGGCATCATATACACTTGGGAAATTTTTGGCATCCCCTTCCAACTCGCTCAAATCTTTGAATTTTTTCCAATTTGCTTTCTCTAAGCACCATCGTGGTGATCTTGGGATAGGTGGACCATCATTGGTGCTGATTATAATTGGAGAATGGTCACTGGTATGCCAGTCATCACTTGTTCTCCAACTAAAACCAACACTGCAATTAGAGCTACAAATTGAAAGGTCAATGCAGGAGACAGTACCAGTCTGAATGTGATAATGGGTAGGTTCTCCAGTATTAAGAAGGCCTATATCTTCATTTTCTAAAATAGATGCCATCATATTCCCTTTTTGGTTTGATGTTACATCTCCCCACAATGGATGTCTGCTGTTGAAGTCACCAAGAAGAAGAAATGGCTCTGGTAGTTGCCACATTAAGGATATTATGTCCTCTCGGGAGACATGGCTATTGGGTGGAATGTAAAGGGAACATATAGTATATTGCCTTCTTAAATTA